>WMED01019454.1:0-12424 GCA_019650415.1 Pipa parva | reverse complement strand
AAATTCCCAAAAGGGATTCAATTTACCACTATCTCCCCCAATGTGTGAATCTGGAGAAATGAAGCCTTGAAGATGAATGCCCACAGTCCTGCCAGGCCTTGCAACATTTCAATTCTACCTCATCAGAGCCACCCAAATGGTTAATGAACCCCCTAGTTCAAACTTGCAGAGAGAAGCACCAAAAACTTTGAGGTTCATTTCTTAAATTGACCCAGTGAACTGCTTAAAGGGGCTTTCTTGGCTTTTGCTGGGATTTCAAAAAGTGGCTGAGTCATAAAATACAACAGACAAATTGAAATTACAGCAGGAAATAACTAGTAAAAAGATCCACCTATTTCCTTAAAGTCTCAGTTGGCAAAGAGAGAGAGTAACGTGGCCACTGAATGCTAATATTGTATTTTAACGTCTGTTAGTTCATATTAAATATGTGTGTGATATGTAACCCATTCCAAAGATCTCCAGCACTCCAAAAGTTGTATAGTAAAATCAAGGTTTAATCAAAATCCATTTAAAAACAAGGTTCACATCCAGTGAAAAGAAAAAACATTTAAAACAAGGCACCTTACGCGTTTCGCAACTTAGCGCTTAATCAAGTCGCGAAACGCGTAAGGTGCCTTGTTTTAAATGTTTTTTCTTTTTTTTTTTTTTCTTTTCACTGGATGTGAACCTTGTTTTTAAATGGATTTTGATTAAACCTTGATTTTACTATACAACTTTTGGAGTGCTGGAGATCTTTGGAATCGTTATCCTGCAATTGTGGTCTGCAAATCTTTCCAGGCACCCTCATTTACACAGACAGGTAACAGTGGATGAGCTGCGCCCCACCCCTTTGCTATGATATGTAACCCAAACTTCTTTTTTCATTTCAGGGTACATTTTCTCTTATAATTGAAGCACTACACACAGATTCCACCGAGGACCTAAGCACAGGTAAGAAATAAATATCCACCATTCTCTCAGCTACTCTAAGTTTATATTATCATTTAAAACATCCAATTGAAGCTTGACTAACCATCTTAAACATGCCTTGTATCTAAAAAGTGATATATATATAACATATACAGAGGCACACATGTACTAAATTGGGATCTAGACCTCCACAGTCCATCTATGACATAGGATTGTACAGACAACACGGAAATGTTTTAAAACTAACTTCTTCATTAAGCAACACTTTAAAAGGTTAAATACCCAGATGTGTTTTGCAACAGAGAACATATACTGAAATCATACTGATTTTTTTCTCCTTTCTTGAGCAGAGAACCCAGATCGCTTGATCAGCCGTCTTGCCACTCAGCGCCACCTGACAGTTGGAGATCAGTGGTCTCAGGACTTGCACAGTAGTGATCGAACTGAGCTCAAGTATTCCTACCGCTTTGTTTGCGATGAACACTACTATGGAGAAGGCTGCTCTGATTATTGCCGCCCCAGGGATGATGCCTTCGGCCATTTCTCTTGTGGTGAAAAAGGAGAGAAAGTGTGCAATCCTGGATGGAAGGGGCAATACTGCACAGAACGTAAGTCCTTTGGGTGGGCAAATATAAGGATTTATTACAGCTATAGTAAATGAACAGTTACTAATTTGTAAAATATCACTAAATAGCAAACAGGAAAAATGCACCTATAAAGACAAATTAAAGCTAAAATCACTATTTCTCTAGATATCCTAAAATAACATTTTTGCATGTATATTTATGCTGTATCTTAATTAACCTGTTATATAAAGAGATTTTTCTCCATAGCTTATCTCATTAATCACATTGATAAGCTCCTTTTTGATGCTGAGGATGAAGTGTGTGTGGGGGGGGGGGGGGGGGGGGGGGGGGGGGGGGGGGGGGGGGGGGCGACTATTTTTCTGCATCCTGTGTCACATTGCTGTGTAAAAAAGGTGCCCTGCCTGCCTAACAAACTTGTTTTTAAGCAAAAAAAAGAAAAAACAGGAAGGAGCTCCCTTCCCCCTATTCCCCTTTGTGAGAATGGTGCCCCTCATTCTTCTGAGAACTTTAGACCATTTATTTAAATGATAATAATAATCAAAAGTTTGCAAAGAAATCACACGCGTGCCATAGATTAGATCTCTCCAGTGATTGGTTGGAGGGGCATCACCTCTGCCTGTGATTTGCTAAAAGGAGTGTGGTATTGTTGCAGAAGGGCAGCTGCTGGGAGAGAATAGACAATAGAGCAGCTGTCCAGTACTGGCACCCTGCACACCAGCTGTCCACTCTTATCTGCACACACTCACTGGGATATTAAGGGGAGGAACTGTGTGTGTATAGAATCATGGGGGAAAAAAAGACTTCTGACCCTCACAAGGAAAAAAAAAGTGTGTGTAAAGGGGGAGGGGAGATGTGGTTTCTAAACCCTCTTTTGTCTGTGTGAATGTATTAAGGAGGTTGCTTGTTTGCAACTGACCAGCAAAAAGCTCCAAGTTACCAAGCAAGATCAATAACACGTCAGCCTGCAGAGATTATCTCATTTGTTATTAACTATTAGTCAGATGTGTTACATGTAGAAAAATGCCTCCTTTACAGTCATGCTTATGATCTCAATTTATTTTTACAGCAATATGTTTGCCTGGATGTGATGAACATCATGGATATTGTGACAAGCCTGGAGAATGCAAGTAAGTGTTGTGTTTATTTTAGTAAATGCTGCATACACAAACCCAGATATAAATCTTTTAGCTTTGCCTTTAATTATTTCTTGCTTGGCACGACGTTTGCACCATCATTGCTGTAGTTTTAAATGTCATACCTGCTACTGGAACAGATTCTTGCACCAGTACTTTTATACATTGCTTATGTTATTGATTGCTATTCACTCACCATCCCTTTTGTTGTGCTTCCTTTACAGATGCAGAGTTGGTTGGCAAGGTCGGTACTGTGATGAATGTATTCGTTACCCAGGATGCTTGCATGGCACCTGTCAGCAGTCTTGGCAGTGCAATTGTCAAGAAGGTTGGGGAGGACTCTTCTGTAACCAAGGTAAGCCCGTGTGTAAAAACAAATAAGAAAGCAGCATTTTACATCCAATTGTAGATATATAAAAAGGATGGACTTTACTTACTTATTGCCCTTGTTTCCACTTACAGATCTTAACTACTGTACTCACCACAAGCCCTGCAAAAATGGAGCCACGTGCACCAACACTGGCCAAGGAAGCTATACTTGTTCATGTCGCCAAGGCTACACAGGATCAAACTGTGAGATCGAAATCAACGAATGTGATGCAAATCCATGCAAAAACGGAGGAAGCTGTACTGTAAGTCATCCTGCTTCTATGTCAACTAATATGTAACTATCAATGCACAGATGTTTCAGCCTGCTGCTTATGACTTGTATTAACAGTTCCAATTGTTTGTTTTGACAGGACCTAGAAAACAGCTATTCCTGCTCATGCCCACAAGGCTTCTATGGAAAAAACTGTGAGCTTAGTGCTATGACCTGTGCCGACGGCCCATGTTTCAATGGAGGCCGTTGCAGTGATAATGCAGATGGTGGATACAGCTGCAGCTGTCAGTTGGGTTACTCTGGATTCAACTGTGAGAAGAAAATCGATCATTGCAGCTCCAGCCCATGCACTAATGGTAAGAAGGCAGTTCACAGTATATTTTTCACACTAGTTACAAAACATATTAAATTGAGTTTAACACTGAGCAATGCCACCCTAGAATGCTATTCCAAAAGCTAGTCCTTGTTGACATACTTAGTAAAGCTACAACAGCATTACTGGCTAAAGGCCAGCCTTGCTTTTGGAAATCTTATACTTTCTTTGTAATATTTTCTGTAGGAGGGGCATTTGCACCTAAAGCGCTATTTAAAAAATTACACACGCACACATATATATTACTAAGCTGCTCAAACCCTTAGTATGCTTTTTACTGACTTTATTGTGATTGGCTATGTTACAGGAGCTCACTGTGAAGATCTTGGAAATTCCTATATATGCCAGTGCCAAGAAGGGTTTTCTGGAAGGAACTGTGATGACAACCTGGATGATTGTGCTTCATTTCCCTGCCAGAATGGTGGCACATGCCAGGATGGGATTAATGACTATTCATGTACTTGTCCTCCTGGGTACATTGGAAAGAACTGCAGTATGCCTATTACAAAGTGTGAACACAATCCATGCCATAATGGAGCAACATGCCACGAAAGAAATAATCGGTATGTTTGCCAGTGTGCCCGAGGTTATGGTGGGAATAACTGCCAGTTCCTACTCCCTGAAGACAAAATTGTTGTTGTTGATGCCACTGAAAAATACACCGAAGGGCAAAGTGGGCAGTTTCCTTGGATTGCTGTTTGTGCAGGGATTATCCTGGTGCTAATGCTGTTGCTGGGCTGTGCTGCAGTGGTTGTCTGTGTGAGGGTCAGAGTACAGAAAAGGCGCCACCAACCAGAGGCCTGTCGTGGTGAAACCAAAACAATGAACAATTTGGCCAATTGCCAGCGAGAGAAGGACATTTCTGTCAGCATCATAGGATCCACTCAGATCAAAAACACTAACAAGAAAATAGACTTTCTAAGTGAAAGCAATACTGATAAAAATGGCTACAAGCCCAGGTACCCTACTGTGGATTACAACTTAGTTCATGAGCTAAAGAATGAGGAGCCATCTAAAGACGAGCGAAGTAAATGTGAAGCGAAGTGCAGCTCACATGACTCAGATTCAGAAGACTTACACTCAGTGCACTCAAAGAGGTGAGTCCCTGAATGTTTTCATTTAGTTAGAAATCAAAGTGTCATAGGATTAATTATTCTTATATCTCTTTAGTTGGTGCAAGTGGCTTAATGTACATTCTATATATATTACCTACAGAGATTCCTCAGAACGAAGACCAGACTCTGCCCATTCTCTGTCAAAGGATACTAAATATCAGTCAGTGTATGTCATATCGGATGAAAAAGATGAATGCATCATTGCAACAGAGGTCAGTATAATCTCCCATAATTCTTTCAAATGTTAAATGAAATGTCCTAATATATTTGGTCAGAGCCGGCTCTGGCTCTATTGGCGCCCTAGGCGCCCCCCTCCAACGGCGCCACCCCCTTCCGGCGCTGCCCCGCCCCCTCGACCGGCGGCCCCGCCCCCTCGCGAAACCCCGCCCCCCGGCGCCCCCATCCCGCGCCACCCCCTCTTCCGGTGCCCCCATCCCACGACAAGCCCTTCCCCTGGCGCCCCTAGCATTTGCCTACTCTGCCTAATGGCAGAGCCGGCACTGTATTTGGTAGACGTGTACTTTTAGTTTGGAGGATAAAGCCAATTTTAGGTGTTAATAGAATACAAGCGATATACAATATGTACACTGGAGTGTCTGCTCATGCAGCATTTTTCATTTGGAACCTTTAAACCAATAGAACAAATTCTGTTAATTCTACATTCAGTGGGATATATGAAGTTTCACTGATTTTTTTTTAGGTAATCGGAGAAGTAAAGTTATTTAATAATTAGTGATTAGTATAGGGGCCTCAGTTGTCTTAATATGTGCCAGAATTTGAATTGTGAAATTGAAAATTGCTTCCCTCAGGGGCCTTATAAAAGACTGCATTTCAGAGACACTGTTTATTTAAGAGAAATAACTTTACAGAAAATAAAAGGAATTGGCGGAGATAGCAGAATTACGGGTGGATTTCCATTAAAACTATAATAAAATACTGTGCTTGCATGAAGACAGGTGCCTGAACATATGGCTAACAGTAGATCTCTGTTTCCCCCACAGGTGTAATATGGAAGCTGTACAGCACAAGGTTGTTGTCGGGGCTGACGCCCATAATGAATGCTGCTGGTGAAAGAGGAGAGGGGATATCCCTTTGTTGACTGCTGCTGAGACACTAAATTCAGACTGAGCTGGTTCTCTACTGAAATTAGAAAAAAAAAAAAGACTGCAAAACAAAATGGACACCCCAAGCTAGTCTCTGTGTCCGGACATAAACTGTTGCACTGCCGTTTCTGTACTTCTCCATTGCACTATAGACAGTTGCTTTTTTTTTTTAAATTATTATAATAAATATATATATATAAATATATATATATTTAAAGAACGGACTTCTTCGTACGCTAGAAGAATGGTGTACTGACTGAGGTGTATATTTTGGATTCGTATGAACCGCTCCGTTCATAATCTACAGACAGTCACTGCCTTCAAAGTCTCTTTTTTATACTAAAATGTGTTTTCTACTAGGTCAAAAAATGTGTGTTATTTTTTGAACTTGTAAAACTATTTTTACGATATTTGTAAAGATTAAGTATTTGTGATGTTCATTTTTTTTTTATAATTTAAACTTTGGTAAATGTGTACAAAGGCACTTCGGGTCTATGTGACTATATTTTTTTTGTATATATATATGTATTTATGGAATATTGTGCAAAATGGTATTTGATTTTTTTTTCTACAGTTTTTTTGTTAACAAATGAAGTAATTTTTAAACTATTTTTCCAAAATAAATACTATGAATGATACATTATGGCATTAATAAGATATTTGTGTTAAAAATATATTAATTCATGGATAATAATGCAGGTAATGACCCACAATGATCTTATAAGGTCACTTATGTCAATGGTGTAATACTGATATAATATCTACAATGGGTAATCCAAACATACCCATAATCCTGTCTATCTGCTTCATACATACCTGGTGTTGGTTTAGGGTAGCCAGTGTTTTGACTAGGGGCAGCTTTGATGATGCATGCATATCTTTATAGGCAAACACATGTTTGCAGAATTGCATATATATATATATATATATATATATATATATGTATATATATATATATATATATATATATATATAAATAAATGAGCATTGCAGTCTTTAGTGATACCTATTTTATTGGACTAACAGTCTTTTTAAATAAACAATCTTTCGGGAAGTTTATTCTCCTCCCTTCATCAGGTACTTACTATTAGTAATACTTAGTCCACAGATGCAAAAATATGAGTATTGCATTATTTGGTGATACCT
This sequence comes from Pipa parva, assembly GCA_019650415.1. NCBI lineage: Eukaryota > Metazoa > Chordata > Amphibia > Anura > Pipidae > Pipa > Pipa parva. The sequence continues at coordinate 5,457 of WMED01019454.1, read as the reverse complement.
TTTTTATTGGACTAACAGTCTTTTTAAATAAACAAGTTTTCGGGAGGTTTATTCTCCTCCCTTTATCAGGTTCAAGAGAATACTAAGTATTACTAATAGTAAGTACCTGATGAAGGGAGGAGAATAAACCTCCCGAAAACTTGTTTATTTAAAAAGACTGTTAGTCCAATAAAAAAGGTATCACCAAATAATGCAATACTCATATTTTTGCATCTGTGGACTAACACGACCACTCTACCCTAATATTATTAGACACAATTCTTCAAATAGCTACATGCTAGAGAAAGAATGTCTCTATCTAAAAATGATGGGAATTGTAAATTTGCAACAGACACTGGGGTGGGGGGGAGGTTATTCACTAAGGTGTGAATTCGACTGTCGAATTAGCAAACGGCGGATTCCCATTGCAAATCCGCTACAATTTCCCCATTATAATGTCGCAACAATTTTTTCAAGTTAAGATTGCGACAATTTTCCCCTTCTAAAGTCGCGACTGCGACAATATTCTCATTGTAAAGATGCAACTGCGACAATAGCAGCCTATTGCAACTATATTTATCTGGCGAATTTGCACCTATACGCAACAATTCGGACTTTAGTGAATAACCCCCAAGATGTCATAAATGATACCTTTGTTGGGTGCCAATAAAATCAAACAAGCAGATTGGCACCCATTTGATTTCCATTTCAATTCACTTGACATAGGAATTTGTTATTGTAAATGTATTTAACAAAGAGAGGTTAAAAGAGATTTTACTGCACTTAGTGCTGGCACTTCTATCTAGCCAAAATAGGTCAAATCGATTACTTCATCTTTGGCTACAATGTTGGTGTACATTCTTAGATACGTCCACATAGCACTTAAACAAAGGAAAAAGATTATTTCTCAGAAGTTAAAAATGCAGACGAATGCACGTTATCTGTGCTTTTTAGATCAGGAAGCACATACCTTACATCTCAAAACTGTCGGGTGTTATTATTTTATTTTTTGCACCCATGGTGAAGATTGTCAGAGCATCCATTTCTCCACCAAACTATTTTGATGGATGAATGTGCAGACTACATGTTTTATACATGGAAGGAATCAAGTCACCCCCCCTTTTTTATATTGCTTACAGGACATTCCACAAAATTCTGTTAAAGGCAACCTAACATTATGAAATTGCAAGAAATATTGCAAAGCTGTAAAATGCTCACAATTATAACTTTTAAGGAGTTAATAAGGTACCACCAAAAATGCGCAATTAAAATTCCTGTTGGTATTTATTTTTTGGGGGGTCAAACTTATGGACATTTTAAAAAAGGGAAGGTGTAATTCACCATGACTCAGTCAGTAAATGCACTTTAGCTGGAGAAGGTATTTATATAATTTGAGATACTTGGAACATGCATTGGATGTTGGTACCCATTTTACAAAATTTGTCTTACTACATCTACAATAAACCATGCATTATGCATGTCCAGTGTCTAGCCTTGATCCAGTACTTTGGTGTACTCTGCAGTGAATGCCTTGTGAAAATTTGCATATTATCTCTAGACTGCTAAGGCCCATATCCCTTATCTATTCTGATCCTCTTGTACCTGTCCTCTGACTGTGACACCGTTAAGTCACTTAATTCTAATTAAAATGTTCCACTTCCTTGGTGTCTATAATCTATCGGCTTCGTGGATATCACCATACCCCTTCTAATTGCTTCTTCCCTGTCGTCTAGGCTACTGATACCTCTTCTTCTGTTTTACTTGTGTGGAATGCCTCAAATATATGCCCATGCTCATCAATATAGGCTGAACTGGATGGACTTGTGTCTTTTTTCAGTCTTATAAACTATGTGACTATGTTAATAGTCCTCCCTATATGCTCTTTCTCTGGGTTATTCAGTCATTTGGTCTCCAGTATCATCTGTGTGCAGATGATACACAAATTTCCTCTCCTTCAATAACTCCTAAATGGGCCAGTGCTTTCTCAAAATTAAATCTTGCAAAAAGAGAGTTGATCATTTCCCATTCAAACCATTCTGTTCAAAAATTTCCATTGCAACTGATGATCTGTTTATTTATCTTGCTATCTCTACACCTTGTGATTGGGTGGAATTTGAGCCTTCTTTGACCCCCTTGCTTCATTTTATATAATGCAATATTTAAATATAGTTGTTTCTTCTTAGAGTAGACATTTACTGGGAAATGATCCAGAACTCTAGAGAGTCTTTAATTCATACTCAAATTTTTGTGCATCTAAGTTTCCCTTCCACAGAGATTGTAAGCTCTATGAGAGAGGGACCTCCAACTTCTTGTCTCATTCAATTTCTGGCACCTAATCAAAGATGCATTTTCATTACTCTTTCTAATTTACATAACTTGTACAAAGATGAGCACTTATTTCATATTCAGGTATAATAAACGAATGGTTAAAATGTTTATCATGCAAGGTCTTACAGTGTTACATAAATATACATAAACATACATACTATGTATATGGTTCAGCATAGGGGTCATTGATGGCTTAATAAATGTTACAAAATCTCCATACAACTTACTTGAATAAAACAGGTTCATGTTACTGTGTGTATACATTATAGATGATGGCAGGAATAGATGCTCTATATTTTGTTTATAATGGCTCTCTAGAAAATTACAAAAATAAAATGTGCTGCAGCTCTAAGATAAGTGGTACAAGTTACATTTCGGAACAGAAATATAACAACATGGCTGATGCATAGCCTGAATGCACACTTTACTAATTTTTGGCTGATATTGAAATGTAATTGGTATTTATTGCAGTTACATTGCTCAGGAAATAAACAGAAATGACAAATTGCAGATGTAAACATTCCAAGACTCTGGATGAATGTGTGGAGTTGCACGGCATGCAATGAAGGCTTTCCTTACAGGACTATTTTTTGAAAAACTATATGGGAAGAAGCTTACTACAGGTGGTTTGTTCTCAATAGTAAGACTGTCTCTAAGTTTTTTTTTAGGCTAAAAAAAACAAACACTTTCTGACTGGGAGATGTATTACCACCAGTAACATGCTAAAAATAAAACACTTTCTGATTGGGAGATGTATTACCACCAGTAACCTGCTAAAAATAAAACACTTTCTGATTGGGAGATGTATTACCACCAGCAACCTGCTAAGCTTCTTTTTTTAAAAATAAGCATCAAAAGGATGTTGAGTTCATATGCATGTAAAGTATGTTCACACAGTCACTGGAGTGGCTGCCATCCTTCACATATGAAATACATGATCTGCTGGGCAAGAATGCATTGTAAAGGCGGTCCCAGGGACACGCTTTGTCTGAAAACCAGCTCTGGGCATTATGCATGAAACTATTTTCTTTCTCTATATATATATATGAGGTATTCTCAAGACCACTAGTACTAGACTGTCCCAGCCTTTGCATATGAAGTTGCTTTCATGGCAGTCTTCTCCACTATCCTTCCACCCACTTTCCAATCCTGAAAGAGAGCATTGCATCTATAACTACATTTAATTTTTATTATTGCCTCAGAAGCAGGATTCTCATTCTACTAATTGCACATTTTCACTTTCATGTAAGCTTGAAAGACCAGAATTCTTGAAACTTGCTATGAAGGGAGCAGGTGTTGTTGCACCTCTAGTAGAATTTCAGTGATATGCAGCAAAGAAAGAAGTGAAAGTCTGTGACTAGTTGTGTAAAAACACCTTTGAATTCTGTGCCAACACTGACAGCCACAGAAGTATGATGAGGGGACACCTCTTCAGTTACTGTATATATACCAGTAGCCCCCAGCAAATAACAAAGTCTTCCCTCATGTCAGATGGCTTTGTATAACATGATTTGTTGTTTTATTTTAGCACTTTATTACTAGAGGGATGCATATATCCATTAATAATAAGGCAACCTGGACATGTATTATTAGCTGTATGGTTATTTAATTTAATAGTTTAGAGTATTTATGTTTTGGGTAAGAAATAGAGTAATGAAATAGACACAATATAATTATAAGCATTTAAACAAAAATGAACATGAAGTGGGCAGGTTAGATAAATCAATATATCCATGTTGTAAAGAACAATGTGATCAAACCCACAGACACCATCAATCTTTTATTCAGTAATAGAGTCATTATAGTCCCATGGGAACCATGATTTAAACAATACATGTCGATCAAAGTGGTCACTTCTTCCAAGCGATCAGTCTCTTCTTTAGTAAAAGGGTAAACATAGGCTCCACTGCCCACACATGTGATATACAGCAACTGAAATATTGAAACGATTTTGCAGATTTTATCATTACATAATAATCATTTGGGGGCTTTCCAGTACCTATTATAAGTTGGTCTATAGAAGGAAGACATCAATTTCAGACACAAAATCTAAAGATTGTTACAATTGCTGCAACCTGTGACGTGTTATAAACCTTTTGAGTTTTTTTGTAAATGCTGTGAATGTTGTCTTGAAAAAGATACTATATTTTCTTATTGTACTAGTTGTTGCATATTCTACTGAGCATGCAGCCAATGGATTCAGGAGGTAATAGAGGGAAAACATATAATGACAATTAAAATTATATTTAGAGATACATATTTAAATAACTAAAATAGTATTAGCCTTTATGCCCCCTTTAAACTCTTAATAATAAATTCAGAAGTTTGGTGCACAGACCTTGTCTTTGTGGGATTATAACTCACATAACCACCCACCCCCCCCCAGACCTAGTACAGGATGGGCACCGGGGCCCCCTTCCTTCTCATGAAATGCTGCTTCCTCCTGCAACCCCATGAACCAAATAAGTAAAAATTTTGGGAACTAGGGAAAACAGACCCTGTAGGGTTGCAGATGGGTTGTAGTAGTTGTGGTTGAGCACAACTGCTACATCCCCTATAGTTACGCACTTGGTTGTTAGGCTTGGTCAACTTAATTAAAAAAAAAGCCTTCTTATTACAAAATATCCCACCAACAGGTTCAGCATTTGACATAATCAAATAACATGGCATATTAAAAAAAACAAAACACATTTTAGAATCTATGGTCTACTATTTAATACAGGAAAATGGGATTTGCAAATTTGTCACAAAATTTGCAATGGGAACACTGACTCGGGTTTATTCACTAAAGTCCGAATTGCTGCGTTTAGGTGCGAATTCACCAGATAAAGACAGTCGCAATAGGCTGCTGCTGTCTCAGTCGCGACTTTATTATGGAAAAATCGTTGCAATTTTAACTTTAAAGAATTGTCCCGACTTTACAATGGGGAAATTGTTGCGGATTTGCTATGGGAATCCGCTGTTTGAGAATTCAACAGTCAAATTTGCACCTTAGTGAAGAACCCCCTGAGTCGCAAATTTGCTATGGGAATCCTCTGCTTAGTCAATAACGAGTAGAGAATTAGGGAGTAGCCATCCGAAATGATGAGAATTCACTTCGACAGTTGAATTCTCATTTTGATCAATAACCCACTTAGGGGGTAATTCAGC
>WMED01019453.1:0-12424 GCA_019650415.1 Pipa parva | reverse complement strand
ATTTCAGTTTTTCCGAAGTGAGGCAAACACTACGCTCCTCACTTCGGAGCATAATGAATTCCCCCCTAAATTCCTACATCACCCCTTCCCCCTCCCATCAGCTTCAGTCTATTTATAGCAGTATATACGACCCCTGATTGTTTTATGCTGCTATAATTTGTTTATGTGAGTATTTTTTTTCCTGTTTCTTAATCTTACTATCATACCTTTATATTATGGAAAATTATGCACTTATTTATGTTTACTTTTAAAGCATGAGTTTCTCTGTACCAAGGAATTCTACAACCAACCCCCCTCATGACAAGTATATTTACGGCTGTTTTCTATAGTCCGTTATCTCAGTAGAGTACTTTCCTGCCTGTAGTTAGTATTGTCTTGAACCTGATGAAGGGAGGAGAATAAACCTTCCGAAAGCTTGTTTATTTAAAAAATATTGCTAGTCGAATAAAAAAGTTATCACCAAATACTGCAATACGCATTAATAAATATATATATACAGTATGAGCTCCATGAAAATATGATATTCTTTTGGGAAATGATATTCACTTCCATTTTAATTAATAGTTTTAAAATGAACTTTCTTGAAGGGCGAAATTTATTAAACCCGGTATTTACCGCTCGCTCGGTATTTACCATCGCCCGATGGTAAATCCGCATGATTTACCATCGCCCAATGGTAAAATCCGCTCGATTTACCATCGCGCAATGGTAAATACCGAGCGTGCGGTAAATACCGGGTTTAATAAATTTCGCCCTAACACTCTGCCATTTTTAAATACAATCGCAGACCCAACTAATTCTCTGTTATAGCATATTTCTATTTTAGCTGGTAAAGGAAAGGAAGAACTGTGCCTGACACATTTAGTTAGTATATTGCAATATAAAAATGAAAATATTGGATAAGTAGTATAGGAGAGGAGACATATTTAACCAAGTGCAAATTGTCCCAGAGATGTGTGAATTTGAATTGTCCCACAGATGTGAATGTGACAACAATTAGTAGGTTTTCCTCATGTATCAAAGTGATGTACTGATGCGAATACACGGATTCGACTTTGCCAAATGAAATTTGGAAGTGAGACTTATGGCAGCGTTCCTGCTATTATTCTGGTGACATTTCACTTAAAAACCCACAAACATTTGGTGACTAGTTGCCAACTCAATCTTGGAATTGTCTGACATTAATTTTAAAGTGAAAAACAATTGTTGTCATTTATGCAACTATTCTCTGACGACTAAAATGTGACAAAAATGGTAATACTGTCCTTTCTTATGATGATTCATGAGTATTGCCAGTATATTATCAGTAATATATAAAAAGACAGTTATGGTGTAATCGTCTCCCTTAAACTGATCCATGTGAAGATGACATCATTTCACGACTCATTCCTGGCAAATTCACTAAAAAACGCTACTGATATTATTATATTGTTATAAACAGTATTTATTATATTGTTATTATTTCTCTGACTGTTTAGAAAGTACCTTTGTGTAGTGAATATGTACAGTTGACTCTGGTACACTAAGGGCAAACTGTTGCTAGGGCGAAATTTATTAAACTCAGAAAGGCCGCTCTGGGTCTTTCCAAGTTTACCGAGTGAAATTTCACATTGTTCTCGTGAGATTTTTTAAATTTTTTGATTGTTTGAAATTTTTCGATGAATAGTATAGCCATGCTTTCTATTGTAAAGTATGCTACCTTTCCATGGAAAAAATTAAAATTCAACATGGAAAAACTCAATCTCAAAAACTGTAAAAAAATCTTGCAAGAACAATACGAAATTTTACTCGGTAAACTAAGAAAGACCCAGACTTGGCTTTCCGAGTTTAATAAATTTCGCCCATATATTATTAGTGTCGCAAATTTACTTTGGCAGGCAAATTCACTCTTTAATAAATATGCCCTAGAGAATAATACTGTGCTTCCCCGAAAATAAGACAGTCTTATATTAATTTTTGCTCCTAACGACACACTAGATCTTATTTTTGGGGAAACAATACCAGTACGGTATATTTCTCATACTTTACTGCAGCTACGGTAGGTCTTATTTTCAGGGGAGGCCTTATATTTCTAAGCTTGGAAAAAATTGCATTACGTCTTATTTTCAGGGAAACAGGGTAAGGACTTAGCTAAACCTAAAACTTCAGGGAATACACCATATGCATGGGGCAAAATTTATTAAACTCAGAAAAGCCGATTGCGCTTTTCCGAGTTTAATAACTCGGGAGAAAGCTTTGAAGTTTCTCTCGGTAAGTATCGCGAGATTTGCCTCGTGCGTTACTTGCCGTTACAAACTTTTTAAATTAAATAATGGCAAGTATCGATCGAAGCAAATCTCGCGATACTTACTGCGAGAAACTTCAGACTGTTCTCCTGATTATTAAACTCGAAAAAGTGAAATTGGCTTTTCCAAGTTTAATAAATTTTGCCCAACTTATGTCTTACTTTTTTCAGTCCTTGTTTTATGATGTATTTCTTACATTTTACTGTATTGCTTGTTAGTGGACAGAATGCAGAGCTAAGGGGGAACACAGGTAATAAATAGCTTTGGAAACTGGCCCCATTTTTAATATGAACCCCTGACTATAGTCCTGTGGCCAAAGCCAAATGGGAAGACAGCAACACTCCTGTCACTTTGCTGATAAATTAACAAAGCATACATATCCGCTTCCTTAGCAGACAGATGCTTGCTTTCCTTAGTGTAAATTGCACTTGGCCCAACAAAGTTTCCAATACTTTTTTAAAAAGAAATTGCACCTTTTCATTAATGTAGGAAAATGAGATCCAATATCCTACGAAATACATAGCAACATGCCAGGGTCTCAAACCCTGTCAGGTAAATACGCCACAAAGACTTAAATTGATGGGCTGCATTCCTTTACAATTCAATACTCTACACACCCTCTGGTAAGATTTATTTTAGCGCTGCCACTGCCCACCAATCAACACTTCCGTTGCTGTACACGGTGCTCGTGCTAAACTTCATTGTATATATTTATATACATAAACTTGTAAAACGAAAAAAAAAAAAAAATCAGAAAAATGTGTTTAAAATGATATCATATACAATATTAAACTAAAAGCACAACAGCAGGAGAAGATGAAAAAAATTATTCATGAAAAATCCTTTCTGCCCAAGCAGAATATACATTTCAATAATTATATTTTCTAAGTTGCTACTGATTTTTTTTTTTTATAACTTTTTATTTGGTTTTAAACATAAATTATAACTTACATTAAACAATAAACGTTTTGGATTGATGATGCACCAAACCTAAATATCAAAAGAATCCACCAATAAGGTTGTTTAAAAAGTTAATATTTTAAATGCATACATAATGCAGCATTGTTGCTGTAACACAGCCTTAGCCTTTGCATGTATAAACAATCATCTAGGTGTAGTAACAGACACAAAGTCCTCCCCTAAACGAGACCCCTTTATTGTATTGTCGCTCCATCCTTCCACTCTCTCCCTACAAGCAATGTATATTTAAAATTCTAGCATTATTTCATCATTTATTTAGAAAATACTTCCTTTTTCACTCACACCTCATACATCACTTGTTGCAGTTATAATTTCCATTCCATTTCATAGAAATCCTTACCATTTTACCATCACTCTCAGCTGATTATGTTCATTCTGTACAATCTCCAGTCGTTGCAACCAAATGTTTTGTTTTTTAGCTTTTTATTTCTAATAGTTTTAAATCAGTATTTCATTTATTCAAATCTCCATCTCCAGCAAAAGTAAAAACTTCTACCCAGCACAAACAATGCTTTTTAGGCAAGTACAGACATAACTATCCATCAGTCTAATGTTACCTGTGCATTGCTACAATGTGCATTTTATAAAACAAAAAACAAAAAAAAACTGTGGTTTGTAGATGAATATATACACAGGGAAAGCATTTATATTCCAAAATGAGTTTGGTCAAATGGACGGGTTGGGAATACTACAAGGCTGTCAGAAATACAAAGAACAACAGGTTGGGAAAGATGACAGAAGAGTAATAACAGGAGAGAAATTGAAGAGAGAACACAGGGAAGAATGAGAAAAAGAGAAGTGCGTGGGAAGACATGGACTGGTGTTTATGCCAGAAAGAGAGAAGTCTCATTAGCACTTGTTAGTATACTGTAACTTTGGGTGATCAAACCACTAGGAGGATTTGTCAAAGTGAGAATTTGACTGTTGAAGTGAATTCTTATTATTTCAGGTAACAGTGTCGGACTGATACAATCCATCTTACCAGGAGATTGTCACGGTGTCAGAATGACCTGCTGGAAGGGTCTGCTCTGGGCCTGTGGACCTACAGGTCAGTTTGACACTGTATGTGTGCATTGGTGATAGCACCTGTCAGGCAGGACTATTGGTAGAGGAGAAGGAGGTTGCAGCAACAGGGGCCCAGACTGAGGGCGTGGGGCCTAAGATAGATCTGGTATTCACCTAGAGCCCCCGCAAGGAGGTTAGGATTTCGCCACAGGTCTATCCAGGTCACGATCCCTCAGACTGGACAAAAAACAAACTTTATTAATGAAACAATAAGTACTTGAGTGTAGCTTTAATACAAGGCACAGGACTATAACAGGAGACAGGAACAACTTAGGCACAGGCTGGCAACTTGGAAGCACAAATCAGCCACTTAGAAGCCACTTGTAACCACAGTATAGCCCCAAGAGCAACTTAGCAAGCTCTATGCTTGTGCACTGTTGTAAACTGACATGCTCCTTATATAGGGAAGGAGCCTATCAGCTGACCGCGATGATCCGCTTTATAAGCGTGCACCCGCAATGTGCACGCCTGCCTTCCCTGCACACACGCACCGCGATCGCCGGAGGGGAAAGGCAGTGCACCCGACGCCCCGTGGAGACCGACGCAGGAGCGAGCGGCTGAGGTAAGTGATTTTCCTTACAGCACCAGAGCTATTCCTAGCCCTGCATCTGTAGACGCCTTGATTCTAACTGAAGGTCTTCTAACCTCATTCCATCTGCTGTAAAACTAATGATCCGTTTTCATTCCAAGGCGAACTCCAAAAATATTACTCCCTACATTCCCTTTTCCAGGTGTCACAATCCAATTTCTGTGAGCAATAAATAATTCTTATTCAACTCTGTGATCCACTGTGTCTTGGACACCAGGCGGTGGTAATGTGTCAGATCCCATGCTGTTTCAGAGATAAGCAGCATCTGCTCCTTATGACATAATCATGGTGACTTTGGGTAAGACAGAGGATGATGCCATCTGTCTCAACCTCTGCAAGCAGTGCTTTCAGTGGCAGACATATTCTGAAATAAAACATTTCTATTGTGACAGTCAACAACACCTACAATGTGCACAAGCATCATTACTAACTGTAATTGAGAATCACTAGTTGCTTCTTTACTCTCACTGTAAGGGGATTTTTATAGAGCAGCACAAAGTAATTCTGTCCTTTTTAATTACTTTTTGTCTATTTTTCCCAAATGTAATGATCAATTTTTCACATATTTATAAAAAAAAGTGTATAAAGAATCTAAAAATATGAAATATGCCACCAGGTTTCCTGCACCATAATCTAATACGCTGCATCATGCACCCTAAAGTAATAAACTGAGTAGTGCAGTGATGAATTAGTTGAAAACCTCTGTTCCAAGTACTTGTCTTTTTCTTCATTTGCTATGACTATTTAACAAAATCAGTAAGCCTAAATCTGTCATTTTACACTTGTACTTAATACTAGTTGGCCAATAAATAGAAAGCACTTTATTTATAGGCTTTAGTGTCCCTTTAAGTAATGCTATGAAGGATTCAATAGCAAAGACAATAAACTTATCACAGGGAGCCAGAATTTTTTTTTTTTTTTATAAAGGACCAGTTCTGCAAAATAACTGAATCAACACTTATAAATAAATAATGAAGTAAGTTAGTGGAGTAATAACTACAGGAGGTGCTGGGGATGCAGACACAGCAGGCCCCTGGGAGCTTAGAAGGCCCATTTGTTTCAAAAGTTTTATATTCAAGGACAACAGGCTAGGATCAGGCTCAGAATGGTGAAGCACTCTCCAGGCAGGCCAGGCAAATACAATACCAAAATCTATAGCAGGTCATCACAGCTTGAACTGCCCAAGCTTAAATAGGAAGGCTCAGAGGGAACAGTCCCATTAGGAACAACTCATGTGAAATCATGAACAGCTGTGATGCACAGAACAGATCCCAGAAAGCAAACAGACAACACAGGAGAACCAAGAGTCAGAATGTAATCAGACACCATAGTGCAGTGGTGGGAAAATGGCTGGAAAGGTAGAGGACGGGTGTTCAGACCAAACCAGAAATAGGAGAGAGATCCCGACACCCTTTCTCTCTTGGTAGACTTTCCTCCAATATCTCTGGAGACAAGTAGAGTAAGGTAAGGAATGTTCTTTGATTGCAGAGGTAACAAGTCTACTAGCTCTTACAGTCCACTTTAGTGAAGTGTATGTTGCTTTCTAAGATTGACCCCATTCTTGTCAGGGTCCTGACACATACTAACTTGTACCTAGCTACTTGAGTTGCCCCTAGGTAAAGTCCTATAGGGTAAAATCAAGCAGGAAGTTTCTACATGTGTTTTTACATAATACTGCAGGTCCCAAAAGGGAAAGTACTTGGCCTGGGCTCTTTTTAGGTACACTAGGGGGAGCAAGAGTGGCATAAGCAGTAGGTTTCCATGAGTGAAAACCTTGCACATAGCATGAAGGTGAAAAGAGTGAGGAAATGGAACATACCATTCATTTCATAGTGATATTTAAAGCTGAAAGGGCCATTCCTCATAACTGTGTGTCTTCAATGACTGAAATACATACAGTGCTATTTACTGATGTATAAGAAGTTAAATAGGATTATCTAAAGAGGGAAAGGTTATAATAATAATAATAATAATAATGCTTTAGCTAAGGTACCTTGGTAAATAGTTAACTCTCCATCTTGTCATGTGTCCTCTCTCCCTTTGTTTGCCACTGCTCATTTTCCAGAAATTCTAATTGGTTGTTACTGAATAATGCTGCCTTTGTTACATTCCTGTGGGATGAGGTAAGCCTGTAGGACAGAGGCCAATTGGACTTTTTTTTTTTTTGCAAACCTTGTGCACCACAACCAAGCAGGGAGACCTTTAACCTGTGAAGTTTTATGACTCTTCTTTTATCCAAACAATGAAAGTCCACGAAAAAGGCGCATGTGAAACTGTTACTGAACAATTTTCTTTTCACTTCTCTACATCTCAGTATGACACGCAGAAATACAAAAGTGTCACAGCGTTTTGTAATGAAAGTGTGTGAGGTTTGTGTGTCATTGTAACAAGACCGGCCTTGTTACTGTTTGATTGGCGGGTTATGCAATGACAGAGGTTTTTTGTGATGTGTTCCTCGTATGCAGGTACGTCTCAGTGATTAGTGTGTGTGTGTGTGTGGGGGGGGGGGGGGGGGGGGGGGGTAGACTGGACCTATTGTCTGGCACAAGCTAATAACTGAAATGTAAAGAACATTCATAGTTATCCTTATTTATATGCAGACAGACAGCATTAACAGTCAATGGGGGCCCGGCATTACTTCTGCTCAGTGCTTCATTTTACCTAAAACTGTCTTCACTGATAAGTTTTTTTTATAAGGAAACAAGCCATTTTTAGCAGATTATATTGTTAATACCTGAAACCGTGTTTTGATATATACAGTATCTATTTATGTAACATTAAATCTCAATTATTTGCTTATGTCATAAGCAAAGATGATTGGCAGGCACATGCAAGTTATTACTCCCCATATCTGACAGTCCAGTCATTGTTCAGCAGTTGGACAGTCACATAATAAAGATCCCTTTGATAGAGCAATATGCTTCTTTAATAATGAAGAAAATATGGCCAAGTGGAATTTGGAATGAAAGTAAAGCATTTAATTGCAGGTTAATAACGTCTGGATTATGTAACATCCTCTATCGCCCGTCTTGTGTCATATTATATAGCATTGCCCATATATATTTTAATCATGCGGTGGAAAGAAAAATAACTGACAAAATCCACCCACAGATTGTCCATAATGAAATAAACGGACTCTGCCTTTATAGGGAATTACTGAGCGGATCTTACAAGGATGCAGATAATTTGTAATTGGGTGGACAACATTAGATTGTCATTGCTTCACTCTCCCATTTGTGCGAGCCTACTGTATACTTCTATAGTGTTTGTATATTCAGCACCTGTCATGTGAGATATCTGTATTGGAAAGTAACACTGCAGTCTATCATAGCTGATTTATTGAATCCAGTTGTGATGTTAGTATAACATGCAGAATATTGTTAAAAAAAAACATACGTTTGGATGGTCAAAAGGTATGAGTCATCTTATCATTACATTGCAGAGAGAGGGCCTTGACTATAGGAATGCAAAACTATAGGTTCAATTATCAATCAGACGATTCCTTTTTCTAATAATCATGTGCAGTTGGAGATTTTTATTAAACTGGAAGGCCCCTGCTGTTTTCCTTTAAGTGTATTTTCCCATGGAAGTAGAAGCGTGCTCTCGAACTGTTCCTCAGAGACTTTGTTGAGTGCTGAATGAATTGGGCTGTGGGATTCAATAAGACTTCAAGGTTAAATCTACCTTATTCATAAGTAGGATTGTTTTACTTTATGGTTCTGTTAACTATGATAGCATGAATGCGGACAAGATATTTCATCTCTTTGTATTTTTATTTCACAGAAAATAGTTGAATCCAAATGTGGCGGATCTGACTTTTCCATTGAACAATTTGTGAGAGAATGAATTCTTGTAGCATTCCAACACAATGAGTAAAGATAACTGAGGATAAGACAGTAATTATATATGTGATCCTATAGAGAATCTGCTGTTATCTTTTCAGAATAACCCAAACAGTTGTGTCAGATGTCAAAATCAGCTCTCCTTGTATTCATACATGTAACTGGAATCCCTCCAGGTCTGGAAAAATACAGTGATTGTTATAAAGAATGAACTAATTGCCTGCTACAATACAGAAAACTGAAATAGAGAATTATGTGTTTATATAATATTAGGACTATATTTATAAAAGTCCAAAAATTTTTTGACCACTTAACACTGGATAAACAGTGTTCTTTCTTCTTACACTGGTATCCCCTATTTAAAAAGCTATTATTGCCATGTCAAAACTCACTTGTTGGTGATTTTTTTTTAAATTGAAAAGTTGATTTTAATTCTTCATAAATCATTGAGAAACCCCTTTAGAAATACTCCCCATATATGTCTGTGTCAGTGTGAGAATTTTGTTGCATGTACTATATACTAATCAGTTTTCATGGAAGTAAGGAGCATTATCCAGCCATTGTTCTTAGTGGCACATATTTAGGAGGATGAGACATTTAGGATATACTTTAATAAATACAGGTGAAAAAAATTTCAATTTAAGTTTCACAAAGAAAAAAGAAAAATGTCAACAGAAGCAGTGGTGGGTTTACAGGGGTCACAGCAGTTGTGGTGGTGATACTCCAGGGGGCCCCACCACCACTAAGACCCTTGTAGCGTGGTGTTGGGAGAGGGGGCCATGGTGCCGATCGTGCATCGGTCCAGGAAAGGGAATCCACCTCCCCAAAGTTCCGCCCCTGTACAGAAGAGTACTGTATGATCCACAAGAGTATAATAAGTGCACAAATATGGTCAGCATCAATTGGAAACCACAGGCTCAGCATATGATAAGCATTTGCTAGAAATTGTGCACTAGTCTTCATCTCCTTTGAGATTTTTTAAGATTCTGTTCCAATGCATTAAGCCCTTTTTTTTCTTCCAGTGTTAAGAATACCTAAATGATCAAATATACAGTGAAACTAAACCAACAAAACTGCAGGTTAAAACTGGCTCCAAATATTGTAGTGTTGAATAAGTCTAAACTTGTACAAGACACACATCTCCAATAGCTGGTACTAGGAAGTACCAGATATACAGTTGTACACTGTGATTAATAGAATTACGGACCCAAATGGTTTTAGTGCTACATTTTCAGACCTTCCAAGTGTCCTGGATTCCACTGGACAGACCCTTTTTCCATTTCCATTGGTCATTGCTGTGTCCCCGGACCCTCCTGGCTTCCCTCTCTCAATCTACCTAATAACTGGCCTGTGGCAAAGATGTTATTGGCATAAAGGCAATTGGGAGAAGGTCAGTGGTGAGTCCGTGATGTCACTAATTGAACCAGCAATGTCTTACCTTTATCCCCTTAGTAACTGGTGAGGTATGCTTTGGTATAACACTAATGACAGAATCATTTCATGTAAATATACTAAAACATTTGTAATATGTCCTAACACTTTACCATTATGGCCTATATTTTCGGTGTGGTCCTTGAAAAGAGACCTACAGTAAGCTGTTATTTTTTCAGCAGGGATAATATGTTAAAGTCAGGAGCATAACTATAAGGGTTTCACGGTCCCAAGGGTGAATGGTCGACCACTCTGCAGCCACAATGCCTGCCTCCTGCACACCCAGATTCCGGTAAGTGTTAGGGTGGTGGATGCAGATCCTCCACTGGGGCCCTGAGGCCTGTTTAGTTATGCCCCTGGTTAAGGTATCTGTAACAGTTATCCCTGCAGATTTTCAGCTAAATCCATTAAATATTTAAGTGCTTTTAGAAGTGTCCCATTTAATTAATTAAATATTTTATATTATTAACAAGGAATGATAACGAAGCCATCTCTGTGTCTGTATTCAGTGCTTGGTCCCATTTCACTTCAATAACATTTCTTTGCATACATGCCATATCACTGCTTATGACATCATAAATTGATTTGACGTCTCTGCCTCCCTCTACATCAGTCACTTAATGTTTAAGCCATAAAAGAAGATACATTTAATTTTTTTCTTATGGAGTAATATCTCATATGCTTTGTTGGAAGAGTTGGTCACACAAGAGGTCACTGTTGGTCAGTGGTTGGAAAGGTATGCCATTCTTTTCACAAGGAGCACAACATTGCATTCTTTGTCACAGTTCAGTAGCCTGGTCATCTTGTTTGTTAAATCATTAATGGCACGCACTGCCAGGTAAATGTACTCAGGCTGTAAATCTATAAATGGCATGGGAAAGATGTGCTAGAATGATTTCCCTACAGTATGTAACTAAGAAAACACAACACCAAGCACTACAGCTTGCAGATAAAAACCTCAGTCTCTGATAATGATCTAAAGGAAAATAAATCTTTTTTTCTTCTCATTGTTTCATGACATTCTAATATGTATGTATTTATTCATTTATATAGCGCTACTATACTACGCAGCGCTTTACAGAGATTAGTCATTCACTTCAGTCCCTGCCCCATAGAGCTTACAATCTAGTTTCTCTATTCAGTCACATGCACATAGACAGACACAGATGTATGTTTTTGGATTGTGGGAGGAAACCCAGGCAGGTGCAGGGAGAACATACAAGCTCCATGCAGGTGAAGTCCAGGGTGGAATTGAACCCAGAGCCCAGTGGTGTAGGGCAGCAGTGCTAACCACTCTATTCATCCATTCTACTAAAAAACAAATTCTTTCATATTAAAAAAAATACAAAATCATAAAAGGGGTTGGAAAATCAAAAACAATATCTTTATGTCACTGATGCCAAATCAAACATGTTTCTAATATGTTAATGTATGTATCATTTGATTTATAAAGCACCACTCGTTTACGCAGTGTTGTTAATGTGTTTTTTCACTGTCTTGCCATTAACCACATCACTCTTTTATGCTGCTGCTATGTCCTTAGGAAGAACCTTTCACAGAGGACAGAGTTTTCATAACATTTCAAGATTATTACGTTGCTGTAATTTGCTCAGTGGTTAAAAGCAAAGTTTTTGGTTTTTAATCAAATGCTGTGCATATAACTTGAAGAAAAATACAATGTTCCTTGAGGAAAGAACAAAAACAGATGTAATGATATAGGTTTCCTAAAACTCCCAGTACTCCCTGAAAATCTTCAGAAAAACAATGTAACTAGCTTACAGTCTGTGTTCCCAGTCATAGCTGCTCAGTTCACAGGGTGAGGGGGCTCCTGCCTATTCATGTAGGGAACAGTGGAATTATATACAGAGATGGGTGGCAGGGATTCTTGAAATAAAAAGGATATGTTTATTTACCAATATGCAACAAGCAGAGAACAAATCACCTTGTGCCCATTCAGATAAAAACACTCCTTTAACTTTAACCTAAGGGGTGTTTTTCTGAATAGACACAAGATGATTTGTTGTATTCTATGACATCACAATTGAAAGGATTTTCCTACTATCTGAATATTCATTATCTGATGTAAAGTGATTGGTTAGCCCTTGTTTTTTTTTAATCTGGGTTTTTGTTTCATGGCTGCCAATGGACAGACCCTTGTACCATTAACCATTCCCAAATACACCGGCTGTGGCACCCATAAAATTAATAAAGACATGACACGTTATTATTGG
>WMED01019451.1:0-12425 GCA_019650415.1 Pipa parva | reverse complement strand
CCTAGTTATACTGTGCTATTACTAATGGGATCCTGGCACCTAGTTATACTGTGCTATTACCAAGAGGGTCCTGGCACCCACTTATACTGTGCTATTACCAAGGGGGTCCTGGCACCCACTTATACTGTGCTATTACCAATGGGATCCTGGCACCTAGTTATACTGTGCTATTACCAAGGGGATCCTGGCACCTAGTTATACTGTGCTATTACCAAGGGGGTCCTGGCACCCACTTATACTGTGCTATTACTAAAGGGATCCAGGCACCCACTTATACTGTGCTATTACCAAGGGGGTCCTGGCACCCACTTATACTGTGCTATTACTAATGGGATCCTGGCACCTAGTTATACTGTGCTATTACTAATGGGATCCTGGCACCTAGTTATACTGTGCTATTACTAATGGGATCCTGGCACCTAGTTATACTGTGCTATTACTAATGGGATCCTGGCACCTAGTTATACTGTGCTATTACTAATGGGATCCTGGCACCTAGTTATACTGTGCTATTACTAATGGGATCCTGGCATCTAGTTATACTGTACTATTACTAATGGGATCCTGGCACCTAGTTATACTGTGTTATTACTAATGGGATCCTGGCATCTAGTTATACTGTGCTATTACTAATGGGAACCGAGTCCTCTGACATCGTCCTGGCATGTAAATAGTCACTTATACCAGCATTTACAGGGTGTATTACTCTGCCATATAGACCCGGAGTCTATGTAGCCGGTGCATGCACACAGGCAACTGTACAACTCACAGGTAAACCCTTTACTTTACATGTACAACACAATGTATACAGCTCATTAAATTAGCATCTCATGTTCCCTGGGCACACAAATTGGCATGTACATTGCGAAAACCTGGTACGAGGATATCATGGCACACAGCTAAGCAGTACACATGGGCATATTACCTGGCATGTACACAGGGAAACGACCTAAGTGTGCGCAGATGGCACTGTATGACTTTTCTCCAGGCATTCACATTGACATGCCACCTTGTATGAGGACAATATGGCAAATCTAGGCACTGCACCATGGCACATCACCTGGCATGCACATAAGCCAACCATCTAGTATGTCCACTTTCCACAGATGATTTTAATTCGTATTTGTTTTATCTATTGTTTTAAGAAAAGACACTTGATAAATAGACTATTATGAAATATAGACAATTATCACCCTTCAACACAATAACTATATTCTATGTCTATATCAATGCTAACAGGCCAAACTTGCAGATCTCTATAGTTTATCCAGTCTTTGTTTTCTTATACAATGTCAAGCAACCAAATCCTAAAATTCTGTGTACAAACCATTTCATAGCTAAACAAAAATGTGACATCATTTATCATTTCTATCCAACCATTTTATATCTGCCAGTGCTCCCTGAGTTCTAAAATATTTTGTTTTTTTGTTTAAATATTGATAAACGTGTAAGGTGAAACAAAGTGTGTGCCTTTGTGTACTGATAAATATTATTGTAAATGACATGACTACGTTACAGTGTATAGAAATATATGTGTGTCCATTGTTACATACTGATGAATAACGATATGCAATAACAATGTTACAGTGCACATTAATAAAAACACCCCAACTTTATTACTGTGTGCATGTGCTTGTAACAATATATTTCTATGTTTACATAACATTACAATGTGGGTATGTTACATTGTAAATATATATTAATATGTATTACTGTATAGATATATGACAGTTTTACTATATCGCTATAGACCATCATTAATATATAAAAGTATATGGAAGCATTATTGCTCATATATATAGTACACATGTTTATATATCTACATTTACAGGTGAATATAGCAGACTGCAGTATATCAACTGGATAGGGACTAGCTTGTGAACAAACCCTGTGTACACTGGTTATCACAGCAGATTTAGTGCATGCAAGTGGAACATTTGTCTTTAGAGAGAGAGAGAGAGAGAGTCGGTCAGGCACCATTTCATTGCTTTTGCAAATATAAATACATAATTTATTTCTACATGGCACTGTGTTAATATCAGTAAAAGGAATATGGTTAATAAATCAGAGGCTTTCTAGGGGAAACATTCATTTAATGTGATTGATTTAGCTTTCTGGCCAGTCGACCACCATGTTCTGATTAACTATTTCATTAAATAATTAAAATATCTCCCACTGAAAAAAAAAAGCCACTTATTTCATACTGGGTCACAATATAAACTCACGATTGTCCCCCCAAAAAAAACGCTAAATAACTACATTTACATCATTATAGAATGAATGTCATTTAATGCCATTTATTAAAATGCGGTGGAAAAATAAAAACAACTGTAGAATTTTCAGTGAGGCGCTGTGAATTCTGGGTGCGTCAGTATAAGTAACTGACGCATTTGTTAAATACAGAATAAATAACAGATCAGTGCAGCCCTTAGGTATGTGTTGTCATCCATATGTGCTATTGTACTATAATGTGGCAGAGGTAGCTCCATAACTCCTTAGCCAAAGTGTTAGCAGGAAAGGTGTTATTTTTTTTTTTTTTTTTATTCCATTAATTTGGAAGTAATGAGATCTAGTGATACAGATAGGGCATTGCTAGCTGTGATTAGCTGGTGACAGGCTCTGATGAGCTGAAGATGTGATTGGATTTGGGGAGACAATATTGCAGGTCTGGCCTATATTTGTATTCATATGGGTATGGATATCTAGAACAACACTATACTTGCTGAATTGTAGCACATACTGAGGAAATTTGTCTGATCTTAGAAGTCATGTTAATGAAGTGCTATTAGCACATTCCCCACTAATTAATTGCATTGAGGTGTCCTTTAATATGCAAATAAAGCTTTCTCCATCCCTAAGTCTTGTCTAGCTCTGGTAAGAACGGTGTAGTCCAAAATAAACAACCTTCATATATATTTTCCCCATTTAGTCTTCCTTTTAAAAAAACAAATCTATAAAACACAGCAGTACAATAAATAATTAACAAGCACCTGAACAGGTCTGGCCTGCTTACCTTGCCATGGAAACCCATACAAAGTATAATATTGTATCGTTAGGATTGTCCTGATACACTGACAGTCATGTTACTATAATGATTATACAATGAGATTGCAGCATGGCTCTCCCAGGGGTCGGTACTAGAGTATATAATATCAGGCAGCTCATGTAGATATCTGTCTGTTAGCCCAGTGGGACTTTACATTAAAATATTACAAGAGAGATTAAATGGATAATGTTACCTAGACAGCTGTGGACTAATTCATCATGTAAACCCTAAATGCACTGATGAATAGACAATCACATCGCTTGTTTAAATGTGATTCAATTAAATGACTTAACAAAATAATTATAACAAGTGTATAGCTTAAAGCTAGGAGCTGGAGCTATAAAAATATGAAGCATCGTCATTAAAAAAATATTCAGAATCGGTGGGGAATTTCATAGAGAAATCCACGTTTTTATTACGTCATACATCAAGTCGGACTGTCCCAAGGCTTCCAGAAAATATTTGTTTACAACATCAAACTACTTGTCAAACCAGGGAGTGCATCAGGGGAGTTGGAAAATGTGTAGGTTAAAGTGGTATACACAAAAAAAAAAAAGCACAGCACTTAGCATACACAGGCAATCACATATGTATACACTAAAACGCAACATGCGGGAGGAAATAGACACAGTGGCATGTCATACAAATGTACACACAAAATACAAGCACACATGTACACTATAGCTCACAATACAACGACACTCATATAATGCAGACACAATTTATATATCATAAGAACGCAACCACAGAATCATTTAGCACACACAGGTATACAAGTCTGATAACACACAATTTATATATCATAAACACACAAGCAGAGAATCATTTAGCACACACAGGTATACAAGTCTGATAACACACAATTTATATATAATAAACACACAAGCAGAGAATCATTTAGCACACACAGGTATACAAGTCTGATAACACACAATTTACATATAAACACACAAGCACACATGGATTGTATGACATATGGACATTGATACACAAAAAGACCTAGACAAAGGCAGTATATATTCATTCACACACTGTAGAATATAGACACACACACTTGTACATCATGCACACTGCATCCATGACAAACACAGGCACAAAACCCACCTAATTCATTTGCCCACAAAATCCCAGTTGTACATTCACTCACATACTACACACAGATACACATGTATATATCGATGATACTATTTCCAGTTACTGGATGCAAGACTTTTATACTGTATTCTAATTCATATATTAAATCTGCTGCTCCAGGCAAAGTGATCTTTATATCTGCAATCAAATCAAGGGGAAGTAGTGAGAGACAATAATAAATTGTTATATATATAAGCTTTCTTATATGTTTAAATTATACATTTTAAAGCAAATGCACATTACACCCTTGGTATCTGCACCCTATACAGCCATATGTGATCTATGTATGCATTATATTTGAAAGTTCACACCTTGCCCTGTGCCTTGTGATTTAATAGGATCATGCTAGGATTTGGTGTGATGAAATTAAGCTTGATCTGCGATGTGGATTGAGTTCAGAGGGTGTTTCTGGGTTGCACAAGACACTCAGAGGATGGATGGCTTTAACCAATCCTTCTGTGAATGCAATAACTTTTTTTTTTTAACTGGAAATTTTAATAGCCCAGTTGTTACATTCCTGCCCCACTGCATAATCCATTCAACAACAAGAGAGAAGCGTTTAATTTTGCAAGTCCTGCTAACACCTGCTTTCAAGTGGGGAGTGGGACCCCTGCTTTCAACTACCCTCTATCTGAAACCCATAAAATCTATAGGCATGCAATGTCACAGTTATTGAACTAAATATTGTTTTAATATTGCTAGAGCTGGTTTTATAGTTAATTGTATTATGTTTACAGCCAGGCTGGGCTCTATAGGTTTTCACATTTGTCTTGATTTTTTTTTCTGTTCACAGAGTCACAAGTCATAAAATCTCCCAGTTCTGCCCTTTTTTATATACAGGGGTGAGGGAGTTCCAATATTTTCACTCTGCTGGATACTGGAGCCAATAAAATGCATGAAATTTTAATTATTTTTTTGGATTAAGCAGAGGGTCTTTTAGGAGAGAATTTGTTTGCACTTTCTATTGTAAAGACTTGTAACAAAGGAAATTATTAAGCAGTCTTCTCCCAGTGACATTTTTTATAGAGTGAATTGGATGCATTTTATGACTTAGCCCAAATTATTTTTTATCCTACCGACATAGCGGATTGAAAGTGGAAATAGATTTAAATAGGTGAGACTGCTTTATTATATTAAGTTATAGGGAACAATAAACGTCCATTCATTTCATGCTACAGAGAACGTGTTCCATATGGGTAGCTTTGGGCTGGGTATATACAGGATTCTGTATAACAGAGAATGTTTTAATACTTACATCCCCCTCCTAAGACTAGCACACTGTGCAATGGTATTGTCATTCATCTGGTGGATTATATATATATATATATATATATATATATATATATATATATATATATATATATATATATATATATATATATATATATATATATACTGGGGTGATTAAAAAAAGATTATTGGCAATTAAGCCAGGCAAAAATAAATTAGACACAGTCTGTGTTCTTTAAAGGCAAAGTATACCGAATTCTAATATAGGGTTTATATTTAAATTCAGTTTTTAAAGGGATATTATTCTGCTTAACAAAACATATTGACAACTAAAAATAAAATGATTTACTATTCTACACAAACACAGCAGTACTTCCTGGCTTTATGGCTGAGATACAGGCTACCTTTTCCATAGCAACATTTAGGTCAGTGGTCTGCCACAGACTACGGTTGCTATTAAGGAACCATGGTTTTCATTAGCACAGTCTGGTGCGCTTACCAGCACAGTGCTTCAGGCAAAAAGACCTGTGCAAAGACTAGTTTCAGTTTGTTTGTAGCAATCTTAGAAACACTGCATGCCTCCAGTCACAAATTATCACAGAATGCAAATGGGATTATAAATAAATATATATACATACAGAAATAAAAATCCCCCACATATCCCAATTTTATTCTTTATAGACTAGTGTCCACTATTAGGACCATTTACTTATCACAGTGTCTGTAAAATTAAAACTGTGCAAAAGGCAAATTAAAAAAAAAAATCCTAGACATTTTTAAATAATCGGTTGCATTGTATGTACAATG
Organism: Pipa parva; assembly: GCA_019650415.1. Taxonomy (NCBI): domain Eukaryota; kingdom Metazoa; phylum Chordata; class Amphibia; order Anura; family Pipidae; genus Pipa; species Pipa parva. The sequence continues at coordinate 6,208 of WMED01019451.1, read as the reverse complement.
TATATCATTTGTGTCAAAAAGGAAAAGTGTTGTTTATAAATATATGAAACAATGTATTTTTTTTAATGCACCATTTCAGAAGGACGCCATTCCTTTAATTAAGGTGGCATGGCACTGGTCATTTACTGCTTTTATGAATCCATACAGGGATGAGGTTCCTACATGGCATTAGTGCCACATTAAATGTATTTAACTTGACCACGTTTGGTGATAGATTATAATGGTAATAGACTGAGGAAGGGGCTGAGAGCAGTTTAGCTGCAGCACTTGGTAAAGATTTGCACTTTGATGGTGTTCCTATATTAACTACTTGCATGACTCCAGCATTCCCACAAAGAAAGGGCACGACCCCAGCACATGTTGGTAGTTTTGATTAGCAGGGTGAACATTTACATGTTATGTGAACACTATATGCCTTAGACTTTAGGCAGAGTTACTTCCCCTTTACTTGCTGTGCGATATAGACTCTCACATGAATCACTACTGTCAAGGGTTAAACGTCTCCATCGCGTTCACATCGTGGAACAAAAATAAGAGGGGGAAAAATGGTTGAAAACTCAAAATGTAATCATAATCATAAAAAAAAATAAATAAAATAATGGAGATCTAGAGGCTAAAGAGAAACGATCGACTCAATGGAGAACAAAAAATATGAATGAATGTATCATTTATTTACTAAATAAAAAGAGCTGGGAAGCAACTAATCAATGAAAGCAATGGGCCAGGTGTGAGAACTAATTGTTTTCTTGCATCCCTCCTATATTCTGTCATTAGAAAATGGGTGTATCTTTAGAGAGAATAAAACACAGAATACTTGGAAAAGATACACAGACTGGGCCATGTATGTGTGATCAGAAAACTAATAGAGAAAGGAATACACCATGTGATATAGACAGACACACAGACCATGGATTATGGACAAGCTTATGATATATATATATATATATATTATATATATATATAATAGATAATGTGTATATATATATATATATATATACACACACACACAGATAAGGCATTGTATGAGTAGATAGACATATAAATGCATAGATACAAGGTCATCCAATCTCATTATAAACTAAATACAGTGTAACCCACAGTCTATTAACTAGCCCTGTCATACACAGCACAGTTAAGCAACTGATTATCTAGTGTGTTTGTTTACCTGTATATATATAATTAGCCACAGGATGCAGTTAATGACACCATTGCAATCATTCCCTCTGTACAAATACAGGTTATAAGAGGATTACACATGTATGTATGTATAATTTTATTTGTAAAGTGTCACAAATGTACACAGCGCTGTACAATTCAGCCATACAAGGATAAGACAGACATGGGGAAAAAGTGCATTACACATTACAAGTGAGTAACTTACAAGCATAAAATCACTTTAAGTGCCAGGTTGTGATTGACACAAGAGGATGGAGGTCTCTTCCCCGTAGAGCTTACAATCTAAGTGGGAGGAAGACTTACATACACTGGTCTATAAATACATAAATTAGTAAGTAAATAAATAAATATATACTAAACATAAATATCCAAAATAACACATATGCAATCAGATTGTAGGAGATAGTACAATGCTCTGATATATATATATATATATATATATATATATATATATATATATATATATATATATATATATATATATATATATATATATATATAAATCCAGGGTTTAAGCCAGGCATATGCCTTACTTTCTACTGATTGCAGAGTCATAGGGCAGGAGCTAGTGAGGACTGGGTGAGATGCTTCAGATTAAATTCCCCAGCTCGGCTGCAACAAGTATAAGGCACATATTGTGGATTTTATATGGTAATAAATCTGCTGCTAAATAAGGCAGATATTACAAATCCCCAGCTAGGAAAAGTGATTAGCATTACAGCTAAGAGTTGTGCAAGGGTTTCTCACATAATACCATAATAAAGGTTAGCCTTAGATTTGACTGAAAACTAAGTGGTGCATAGAGTATATTAATCATATTAAAGCAATCAGGTAAATATTAACTAGTACAGCCTGTGCAATCCAGGATACATTAATAACCTTTAGATTAGTCTAGGGAGCAAGGCTTACAAACTAATAATACAATTTCATCCTGCAGGTTTGTAACATTGTAACTCTCTACTCTACTGTCACAATGCATTCTGCAAATGACTGTCTGACCCATTACACAATTATATTAACTCTGCGCTAAGTGTGAGTGAGCATGTGAGTGTATATGTATGTGCTTAGCTGAATCTGAGTGCATGTGTATATGTGAGTGTGTATGACTATTTATAGATGTGTGTGTGTGTGTATCTGAAATGTGCACAGAGCTTCCAGACAGAGGATATAGGGACCCTGTCACCCCTGTACACTGAAAAAAGTAAACCTGCACTGCCATTAGTATAATGTGTTTTTTGGATTCAATAAGATCCAAAAAGATTAATTGACATTTTGGTCAATGCTAAATTATTAGGTGTGACACAAGGTTGGCCAGTGAGTCAGTGGGATTCTGGGTCATGGCCACTGTAACCAATGGAATAAATCAAATTCAATAAAGACATTTCTATATAGATTTGAAGCAGGACTGAATTTCATATAGTGTCAGCCCCCAGGTGTACAGTAGCAACCAAAAACTATATAGAAAAGTCACATTTAATGATGCACAGCACACACAGTTTTTTAAAACCAGGATTATATCTTTATTTAGCACTATTCCTGCCCATCTCACTCCACAGTGTATGAGTCCTCTGGATCAGGTTGGAACAAGTGTGATGGTCCCAGATGTGGCTTAGGGGAACTGTGTGATATAGTCACCAATTAAATCTCCCTCTTCAACATTACCCCCAAACATCTTCTTGCCCCCCCACATCTACTCATCCCAACATCTCTGCCAGTCCATGCAGATACTGGACAGGGCATCTGGTCCCATCTTAAAAAGGCGCCTTGACTTGTAACTTTGTTGACTTCTCTATTTAATTGCTCCTTTTATCTCAGCCCAACCAGAAAGAATGTAAAAACAAAAACAAACAAACAAACAACCGACCACTACAGCAAATGATTTTTCAGAGGCTCAAAACAATGACCCACACAGTACAGTCAAATAAAGATCCAAGGCGCTGAGGACTTGGCAAAATATTGCAGCCATCCTGAAGAAGGTGTCTTCTAAGGACCGAAACGTTACATAAAAAAAATAATGATATTGTAAGTCCCATTTACAGTGTCTACTTGTATTTTTCTATAGGCTTTTTTTTTTTTAGGTAGCTGGGAATGTATAAACCTTTCCCTGAATACTGGGTAGACCTCTACTCTTATAATTATTTTTCCTAATTGATATTCTAACTTGTGCTCGTTTGAACTAGACCCTCTGGGGGGGGGGGGGGGGGGGGGGATAATATTTCACTCCCCATAATAAACATGGCAATAACATTCTATAAAGTATGCAAAGGACTGATACATTCACTGGCTCCTACAGTCCCTGTGGACTGTGCCAGTTGTAGTTGCCTTCTGTTAACCTACATAACTTAAACTTAACTAAAACTCAAAACATTAAACAAAACTTACTGAGTGAAGATACAAAGGTGGCATTAAGGTGTCTGGTGTCTTTGCTTTACAGTGAATTATACTGATCAAAGATAAATGACCTAATAAATAACTTCCAACTTTTTTAAAGGAAATAAACTGCTAAATTTGCCAGCACTGATACACTTGATTGTTCTATTGTTACAATGTTTAGCATTTAACACATGGCTGTGGTTAAATGGTTTATAACACATTGACACTCATCACTTTATATAATAATGGGGGAAATATACTCAATGATTAGTCTGGCTGATTATCTGAAGGAATTGCATATTCTTTTCTTTTTATTGTATCAGTGATTAGAGTCAATCTCAAGGTAAAAGGATTTTTCCCATTAGGTTTACAATCCCCCCCCCCCCCCCCCCCCCCCCCCCCCCCCCCCCTTTCCCCCTGCAGATAAACTCTGCACATGGTCCACTGAAAGAGTAGACTGAGACAAAACGGTATCTATAGGTCAGGCTAGGTGCAGATGCAAAGAGAGGAAGGACTGTCGTTGAGAAAGAATGGGAGGACGTCTTTTTGTATAGATAGTAACAGGAATAACTAACATTCTAATCAGTGAATCCTTACAATGAATCGATCACCTTCTCCCTGGCGTCCAGATTTCTGCTTGAAATCTCCAGTTTACCATGAAGACATTGCTGAGTTATCTTCTTGTCTGCAGTTGCTATCAGACTCATTCGATAGCAACTCGGAATGGAAAGGAACCTTATTGATCATAGAGAGATATTTTTAATCAAGAGACTGATTTTGTAAATAGCAGTGCCTGGTGACAATGCCATATATTGCCTCATACACCTTGTGCAACGTCATAGCTTTCTACAGCAAGGCTTTATGAGTGAGTATATGTGTTTATTAAATTTAAATTAAAAAAAAAAGAAAGTTCTATTGATTTTCTCATCACAGGTAAATCAGCCATATGAACTCATTTAATATGTCACTCATTAGTACAGTATCTGTTTGTTCTTGGGTTTATAGTAAGCACTCTCCATTTCATTATCCTTATCATACTAAATAATGGTTCATTTTATGCTACAATGAATCTCTTTTAACCATAGAGGCAATGAATAACCTTCAATAAAAACAGCTACTTGCACAATACAGGGCACTTTAGTGAAAGGGAGAAAAAGTTACAAAAATAAAGTATGGTGTTTCTGTGTGTGTGTGTGTGTGTATGTACTTATAAGTTTATTTATAAAGCGCCACTAAGTTATGCAGCGCTGTACAATTCAACAATGCAGTGTAGAGGGTGAAAATTATTTGACTTGGAAAATCCCAATTTCGCTTTTCCGAGTTTATCCAGAGAACATCTCGGCTGTTCATGTGGTAAAAATCGCTCGATATTTTTGAGTGATATTTACCGAGTTTTTTTTTTTTTATCGAATTTTCGTTGGAAAGGTCAGCCATGCTTTACCATCAAAAACATATTTACAGCGAGGAACTTCTGAGATCTTGCCGGAATACACTAGAAAAAATGAAACCAGGCTTTTCTGAGTTTATTCAATTTTGTCCTTAAAGTGAAATAATTTCTAAGCATAAAATCATGAAAATACATCACTCTAAGTGCCAGGCAGTGACTGAAACAAGAAAATGGAGGTCCTTGCCACATAGAGCTTACAATCTAAATTTGAGTGTGCAGTGGATGCATGATACAATATTACTGTATGTGTACTATATGTGTGTGAGAGGACAGGTGTATATGTAATTTTGTCTGGATGTAAAGAGAAACAATGTCTGTGTGTGTTGAAGCAGAGTTAGGGTATATGAGTGTGGGCAGAAGTCAGGTGTGTGTGTGTAAGTAAATGTTACGGCGAACATTTATATAATTGAGAAACACAAGGGGTTAAGAGTGTGGGTGTGGTTTTGTAATCACACATGTATATACATATGAAAAGCAGATATTAGATGTGTGTGTGAGTAGAAGTTTAGTGTGTATAAGTGTATATGTGTAGGCAAATATTAGGTGTATGTGCAAGTAGAGGCTAGTGTGTATAGGTGTGTGTGTAAGTAGAAGTTAGGTGGGTATAGGTGTGTATAGGTGTGTGTGTAAGTAGAAGTTAGGTGTATGTGTGTAAGTAGAAATTAGTGTGTATAGGTGTGAGTCTAAGCATAAGAGTGCATGTATGTGTGAGTGTGTAAGCATAAGATAGCGCATATAGGTGTAATTGTGTGTCTGTATAAGTAGAAATTAGTGTGTATAGGTGTGTGTATGTGTGTCTGTATAAGTAGAAATTAGTGTGTATTGGTATGTGTATGTGTCTATATAAGTAGAAATTAGTGTGTATAGGTGTGTGTATGTGTCTATATAATTAGAAATTAGTGTGTATAGGTGTGAGTATGTGGCTGTATAAGTAGAAATTAGTGTGGATAGGTGTGTGTATGTGTGTCTGTATAAGTAGAAATTAGTGTGTATTGGTGTGTGTATGTTTCTATATAATTAGAAATTAGTGTGTATAGGTGTGAGTATGTGGCTGTATAAGTAGAATTTAGTGTGTATTGGTATGTGTATGTGTCTATATAAGTAGAAATTAGTGTGTATAGGTGTGTGTGTCTACATAAGTAGAATTTAGTATGTATAGGTGTGTGTATGTGTCTATATAATTAGAAATTAGTGTGTATAGGTGTGTGTATG
>WMED01019450.1:0-12425 GCA_019650415.1 Pipa parva | reverse complement strand
CCGGAAGTGCTGGGATACACGCCTCCCCAGCACTTGCCGGCATCCAGCAAGCCGGAGACATGAGAAGCACGTCAGCTAAGATAAGCGCTGCTCGTGACAGTAAAGGTTTACACCACATATTAGATATATTGAACAAATTAGTAGGAGATAGCCAGGTATGCACTTTTGGGGAGCACACACAGGGGAGTTTCAGAGAGAGACAGTCCCATTACAACATCTTATTTCCCTATTTTTATCTGATATGAGCCACCCAGGTCCTTTAATAGAAATCTGTATCAGGGTGAGGTCACCATAAGTAGCCTTTTCCCCCTCAAAAAATTGTGTTAGTGCTGGTCAGTATTCCTAGTAGGCCAAAGATTGAAACTGACCACTGAGTTCAGTCACTGTGTAATACTTTTGGGTATAGATTGAAGCAGTTTCAATATAAGGTACAGAAAGACCAGCTTGAAGACCCCAGTAGTTGCAAGTGACAATGACTAATAGCAAATAAGGTTTTCTATACCAATATTTACCAGATTTCCTTCTGCCAGGTGCTCCGCACACACCAAAGTAAAGCGCTCTATAATAAGGTGTGGAAGAAGGAGCAGAGTCATCACTTGCTAAAGGGTCTGTGTAGCCTGAAACATGTAGCGGATGGAATAGATCTTTTGTGGATATATTCCACAACTGCTTCTTCTTCCAAACCTTATTATTAAGTGACAATGTCTGCCATAAAAGGAGACTCAATAAAAGGCATCAGTGTGGCGATTTACTGTGTGTGCTCGTAAACAAAATTAAACTCAATTCATTGTTATTAAAAGAACTGTAGTGGTTTGTATTGAAAGCTGTAATCCATGGTCACACTTAAAAAAAATAAATAAGGTTTCATACCAGGGAAGGCACTTATAATAATTGTTCTCTATACAGTCCAAGCTTGAAATAACAAGGAAATAATTCTAATCATCACAATTACCCAGCTGGATCAAATCACAACCACACTGCTATGAAATAAGAAACTTTATGATATAATTTTTTTTTTTTCTAGAAGACATTTCTGGAACTGTGCCTTACTGTATAAAGCATGAATTTGACTTTACCAGCCCAGATGCTCCATATCTCTTATTGATTCTCACTGATGATTGTTTTATGACAAGCCGATGCCTCACATGAATTTTAAACAGACAAATCAATAGGCTGCTTCACATGCCGCTTCGCTATGATTGACAGGGAACATTTTTAAGCCAGCACACCCCCAGCAGCTAAGCTAGTCAATTTTCCGATGAACTTCTGCAGTGGTATGACTTCTGCAACAAAACCTGTTGTAAAAATAAAAGCGTAAATAAATTAGAATAAAACAAATTAAACCACAGTAGCTGAGATGTAAAATATAAATAATCTTCTCACCTCCTCATAACCTAGCTGCACCTTCTACCTATAAATGTATGGCTGGTAATTCTTACGGTCATTTATAATATATTGTAAAGAATGGATAGGCGTGAGTTTTTGAAATAAATTCTTAGGAAAAGTCTAGTTTTAAAAAACATTATACACCGCTGTAGTTCAAAGTTCAGAAGAAGTAGTTTGCAAGCCCAGCCAAGAAAAAAGTTTACCACATTGTTTTGGGAAATAAAATCATCTTGTTAGAAGGCCAAATCAATATAACCTACTAATAGACAAAAAAATCAAAGAACTAAAGCTCATTTTCTCTACAGGTGATTCTTAAGGGGAGACGGGGAATATACCAATCACTTTCTTTGCTCCAGATCTTAGTGAACAAGGAGTAGCAATTTATGACTATTGGTGTGTAGCAATCTAGTAGGGCAAAATTTATTGAACTCAAAAAGGTCAGTATCACCTTTTTGAGTTTACCCCCTGTAAATCTCGCTGTTTGATCGGTAAATATTGATCGATTTTTACTGACTGAATTTTTTTGGTTGAATTTTTCATTGGGAAATTATCCATACTTTACATTGGTACTTTGGCTACCTTTCCGCCAAAAATTCAATCAAAAAGTTTTGATAGTTAAAAATCAATTGATAAATATTTATTGATATTTACAGTTCAAACAGCGAGATTTATAGGGGATAAACTCGAAAAGGTGAAAATTGGCCTTTTTGAGTTTAGTAAATTTCGCTAACCGTTGCGAATTTCCTTCTACAGTCAAATTTTAACTATGATAAATAATTCCCTGCAGCTTCAAACGAGTATAAAAAGACAGTGGTTTCAGCCAAAGGATTTACGAAATTTTGCTCACAAGTTTTTGTTGGCTCCTTCAATGTACAGCTTGTATATGAATTTTCACAAGAAGTACAACATTTACTTTAATTAACTGGAAATTTAGAACACCTATGTCTCCTCTACTTAAAATGGAAGAAGCATTAATGGACACAAAGCTTTCAAAGTCTTGTAACCCATAGCAACCAATTGTTCCCTTCCTTTCCTTGATAATACTTGGCCAGTAAATGCTTATTGCTGATTGGTTGTTATGAGTTACTAGATTAGTGTGAACTTGTCCCTTTCAGTGCATTCAGCTGTCTGTATCTAAATGTATTGCATTAGCTTATTTTCCCTGTGAAATTCATTGTTGTTTCCATGTTTTATCTCTGGAAATAATTATTTCAATTTTCTTGCGCCTTATGGTCCATAAATGCATTCCAACAAAAAAAAAAAGATAAAAATGTAAGTCTCATGGCTAAACCTCAATAATCTTATTTCTGGAATAGTATCCATTTACGTAAAATAAACAGTTTTGTAATAGATGCAACTGTCTAGTAGCTCAACGCAGAAGGTATAAAGAAAACAGAGGCAAGCACATGATAAAAAAAAGATTAGCAGAGAAAACACGGACGTGAAAAAACTGTTCAACTTTATGGACTGAAAATGATTAAAAAAAAAAAAACTTCAGGCAGCACTGAAATGAATCTGGGAGAGCTCCGGACGGCTGCCATGAAAATCAGCCTCGCTCCTCTAGGCCTTCTTTCTGAGAAAAGATCAATTTTTATCTATAAATTGAAGAAAGATTGCTCAGTCTCAACAAAACTAGAAAAAAAAAAGTAGCTTGTCTTATTATTAATCAATAATTAGCCTTCTGGCTAAAAAAAAACAATCCACAGCTGCAGCAGCAATCATTTAAAATGGCTTAGCTTTCCCAGTCTGTTTGTTTGAATATATTTGCATAAGAGTGTGTGGCTATTTAGTGGGTGTGGCTTAACATGACATGCATTCTGGGACTTCAGGATCTTAAGATGTAAGTCGGGCACTGAATAAAACCTCTGTTGTTATTTTTAAAAAAAAATCTTATAGCCCTGGATAAATCTCTTTATGAAATAGAAAAAGCTAGTTTTGATCCTCCAAAAAGCAGTACTTCTGTTTGAGTATTTCCTCACACTGTGTATAATTGTACATCCCATTCTGACTTATTTTTATGCTAACATTCCTCTTGAAGAATTTTCATGCAGGAAAAGCAGTAGTTGTCTTTGGACAAAAACATGTTTATTGATAAGTTTCCAAAATACAATTCTTCTTGGAATAACACAAAAACATTTAGAGTTTAGTTGACTCCAATTTTAACTACCCCCATTCGATAAATGTATGTATTTATATAGCGCTGATATATTACGCAGTGCTTTATAGAGATTCACAATTCACTTCAGTCCCTGCCCCATGGATTTTACAATGTAGCTTCCCTATTCATTCACATAGACAGACACAGGTTTATGTCTTTGGATTGTGGAGGAAACCCACGCAGGTGCGGGGAGAACATACAAACTTCATGCAGATGAAGTTCAGGGTGGAATTGAACCCAGTACCCAGCAAAGAAGCAGTGATAACCACTGAGCCACTGAAATAAGACAGAACCAATAAATTTAGTTTCCCTGAAGGGTTAACTTCAACTTTTCCACAAATGCATATACCTGTACAGCAGTAATAGATTTTAGCACAAATAACAATTTTTAAAGGGTCAATAATAAACAATGACCAGTGGTCAGTATCTCAGATTAAACTTTGTTTCTTTTTTGTGTGTGTCTCCTATTTTCTTTCAGGGAACATCATCGCTTGCCACAATTGCACTAGGCTTGACATTTGACTTTACATGCTATGAAATGTTCCCATGGAATGCTATTAGTGTTTCCACATTGTAAATGAGAGATTCCTGCCCTTTCTTCTAAAATATTCTTTCTGATGCTTTTTACAATAGGCTACCATGTTGCCATTACAAGAAAGGGGAACCTTAAAAAATGGATTTTCTTTTGTTGTGTAGAAGAGAAAGTTCTTAGTTTTGTTTTCCCTTGTAATATACAGACTCTGCTTTGTCAACTCCCATATAAACCAACAGAGATATAGTTGTTTAGCCACATATTTAATTACTTCTTGTTATGGCTGGGTTATAATCTTAATTACTATTAATCCTAGTATAGGTGCTGTACTCGATCATCAGTGTCAATACTGTGATGTGGATTGTTAGTTTGGCATTTTGGAAGCTGTTTTAAGCTACATCTATGCTCTCTGCTTCAAGTGTTTCAGCCTGCTACAGCTCAGCATTAAAGGGATCATATCCAAGTGTCTTTGTCCCAAGAGGTTCTGCAGCATCTGAGCGAGTCTCTTCATAGCTATCATGCATCTTCAGTCATGTACAGCACTGGTATGTGTCTGCAGCATTGAGCCAGGAGTTAGAGTCCCTGGAGAGAATCTTGTACTCTGCATTGATTCCAGGAGGTTCTGTCCATTACAGTTCAGCATTTGGCCATGGGTGCTGTGAGTGACATTTCAACTACTCTGAACTAAGAATGAGCCTTCTATGTTACGGTTCAGCTGATCCAGGCCTCTGCCACTGTTCCAACATGAGTCATCCATCTGCCACCAGTGGGGGGTTAACCTGAGACTTGTGACCTGGGAGGTCCCCTGCCGCAAAGGCCATACCCCTTTGCAGGATCTTCAATGTGAAGACCAGGGCCTTTTTAGACTCTGTGCCTCAGTTTTAACCAGCACCAACTCCTGCTGTGATACAGAGGACCCTCCTTTACCCCTATGTTCACTATTTGTTTTCAAGTTTCCTGTTTTCTACAGTTCTTTACACTTTAAACCTTCTAGAGGTGTACCACCATGTTCATGTGTGTTTAATGTGGATAATGTTGCTCTTATTTGCATATGCATATGAATGTCTGTGTGCAAATCTGTTCTCTGATATGTGCCTTATTTGTACATTGGGGGTTCTGATGTATATGATGCTGAAGTGATTGAAAACCTCTGGCATGCTGTGAAACTATTACTATGTTCTTTTGTTTAAAAAATACCTTTACTGTATTGTTTTGGAAGAACTACTGGCGCCTTAATCTTTGATGTATATGAGTATGCCTATATGTATGCATCATAAAGTATTTAAGTGATTGACCTACTCCAATAAGTAAGTGGGGCTCATGCCTTGAGGTGTCTCATAACTTGGGTCAAAGGGTGTAAAGTCACATCCATATTTACGAACTGTGACACTTGGGTGAATTCTTAGCAAATATCGCCACAATCCCATTACATGCCTTAGTGCTTTTAGCAATATAATGGGCTCTGGGTACTCTATAGTGCCTCTTGTGGCACCTAGTTCCCATGAAAACCCCTTTTGTGCTCCATGGATTATTGTCAGTATGATCAAGCCTCGGATCCCAGAGGTTCTATGACATATGTCACCCTTTTGGAGAACATGAAAGAAATACAATTGTAGTTTTGACAATTCAATGGTAGTTTTTTCATAGATACACTATAAACATTGTAGTGCTATTTTGACTTTCAGTATAACTTTCTCTCAGGGGGTGAGCTTCCGCTAATACATATGGAGACAGCAACTAGCAAATAATAATGCTGAACGCCAGGAATTCTTGTGAACATTAAGTAAAAGCAGTTTATTGATAACCGATCAATATTAATAGAATAATAGTGAAACTGGATTAACTTTATACAGGTACTTACACATTGTATAGTTCAGGTAGTGTAATTCTCACAGCAGAGCACTGGTTATTGAAGTCACTAGTCAGGAATTCTCTGGAAGGAATAGATTGCAAAACATTCTGAGAAAGCCTAGCACTAAAGCTATCACTTATACATATACCTTGTAAAAGAACACCCTTAGGAATACTAAACCCACTCTCACCTGGATGGAGCTCAATACTGCCCAGATAGATACCCTAACACTCACTCTCACTAGCCTAGAGTGAGCTAACATAGAGCATCTGTCTCTAGCTAAACTAATCTAGTCTCTTCTCTTCCCTCCCTGAAAGAGGAACTGACTTCCTCCTGCATTGCCTTTTGGGAGCAATTTCTCTTCTTTAAGATACTATACATAATGTAGAAACACTAGATTACTAGTGTCATCTACTGGCTGTAGTAAGCAGCTACAAGCTTTGCTATAAAGCAGATTGCAGACATTTCCAATAAAACTTTAATTCCCTACAACATTTTATAAAATACAGATTCATATTTGTCAGCAAATTACACTATTAAGAAATGTCCTTGTTCTTGAAAACTAAACATTGCCATTCTTTTATTATTATGTCATTAAATTGACTAAAATTATTGTTAATACAGTGACAATGTCATAACATTTCTGATCAATAATCAATATAGTAGCCATTCTTTAAATCAAATGTATAATTTTTCAGCTAGCTGAAAATGCTCAAGTAAATTGATTGAAGCTAAAATTTAGTACTCGGTTGGAAGTTTTACCTTGAAGTATGTCCTCAAGTTACACAAACATTTCTAGTTTCTCTTTAACTTTCAAGGATTTTGAAATTTAATTTACATCTTTGTTAAGCAGAAATTCAAATGCAGACCCCTTCAGATCACTTGTGACAGAAAATCTATATTGTTACTCAGCTGAAACTAAAACTAAATAGCTTGTTATCACACAAAAGCTACAACATTTATGGTAGTAGTATATATTTTGTGGGATCAATATGAAAATGATTTAAAGAAGCATTTTAAATGGTTAGCAACCGGGACCGAAAACACTTCTTAAACTTCAAATGAAAGCATTCTGATTGGGTTTTAGAAATGTGAAAGAATTAAAAAAAAAATAAAAAACTTTGAATTCAACAGAAAGAATTAGTAAAGTGCTAACTTAGTTCTGGTCAAGTTCAAATGGCTGCACATCTGTTTAGGTTGCATATTAAGCTGTAACACTTTAACAAGACAATATGATAATATACTGAAGCCTCTGGAGCCTATCCAAGAGTTCTTGCCAAAATAGGAAGCACAAGTGAATTCTGTTTGGCCTTTTGCTTCACTGATATCGTTCTAAGTTGCTTCGTTACTGACCATGTCCCTTGGTTTCATCCAACTTGGCTTCAACTAGACAAAGCCTTCATCAAACAAAATTCTTTGGAAAAAGTGTGAATCTCTAATGGGAAGAACATGATAAGCATGGAAAAGAAGCCAAATTCCATGTCTGGAGAGAAACTTTATGTTAACATTTCAAATCCACAATCTAATTTAAATGTTATATGAATGTTTCATTCCACGGGAATTTACTTGAAAATATGAATTAGAATCCCAAAGATATTTCTACATTATTTGACAATTTGCTCCTAGTTTAGCAACATCCACAGAGCATATTTAGTAAACAGCATATTATTGCAGCATTGCAGAAAATTGTCACACAGTAGCAGCGGAGTACTGTAGCAAATTTGTTATAAATTGGTGCATTGTAGCAAAGTGATATCTGTTTTAAGGAGACACACAACTATCTTTTTCTACAATAATGACAACATACTAGCAATAGGTATGAATTTAATAAGAAAAGTACAATTGTCACCAGATAATTGTTTCAAAAATTACAACAATTATTTTTACTCTTTATTATTTTTATTTGTGCCATCTTCTTTATGAAATCTGTGAAACATCGCTAAGTTAAAAAAAAAACAAAAAAAAACATTGGCCTGAAGGACAGACCTTAAAATCCTTTAAATAAACTTATCTTCCTAAATAACAAATAAAAACACTTAGACAGCATTGGTAGAAAAGTTGGCCACAGCTTTTATCAGAATTTCCAATACAAAACTTATAGTGCCGGTAGTTGCAAAGCAACTGGCACAAATTCAAAACTCATAAAACAGGAGTCTCTGACTATCTGGGCGGAGAACCAAAGCTGTGAGCTACTGGCACCCATTCAGAGCAGTCATAGCTCACCAGATGTAATAATCATTGTCTTGTCAATGCCACCAAACCCTCCATAAAAAATTCGATTGACAATGCACCTTCAATGATAGTTTGGAAATTCATGTTCAATATATCCAGGCCAATTTGGTTTAAATGAACACTGTCTTTTTTTAATTGGGTGGAATTATCATTTTCGAATTCTTTGTGTCTGATGGCCAACCCATCAATGCTCTTTACGAAAGAAGACATGGCTACATTTCACTTTATTCTGCATAATCAATTTACTGCTCCTCTCCAAATTTGCAACTCTTTCAGACCAAACTATAAGGAGATCTGGAATCATATTCAGGCATGTAACTAAATCTTGTTTATATATTTGTTTTATTAGTTTAACATACTTTTGTCTCACCAAATCATGACCTCCAGCATGCACTAGAGGAATACCTGGTTTCTGACCCATAAAACTCCTGCCATAACAAACCTCTAATGCCCCCCCCCCCCATCTGACTTTTACCAGCTCAGTAGAGATACTCAAGGATCATCCATAAAGTCTGATTGTTGCCCTCTTTGCAGTCCAATTCAAGAAGGAATGACCCAAGACCCAAACGTAAACTGGGTGGATCCCAGAAAAAAGCAATTCATATTCATTTAAAAGTAATTGTGGCCTTGTAGATAGCCCTTGTAGCAGTTTGATGACCATCTTACAATGTTTTCAGTCCCATCTTCACATTAGGATCACACTGGTATAAAAAAAAATCATATCGTGAAAAATGCCAAAAGTACACATTGCAAAAAAAAAACCCACTGAAAGTAATGACTGATATGTGTACGATGTCTCCCTTGTGTTTCATAGAGAGGAACATGCGGCCGGAATGCTTCATCGCGTATGGACACGAAACTCAAACAATGCGACCAGATTAGTAGCAATAGGAATTGAACAATAGCGGTCATACAGGGAAGAAAAGCGATGCATAAGTGCTATTGCATAAATATAAAACACGTCCCGACAACGCGGCACTGTATTTATGACATGAACTTTTCTTAAAAAACTAATTGTACATACACGCACCTATATACCAGTCTAACCCTTGCCTCAGAAAAACCTGTCCTGTCAGCCTCTTTACCTGCCCCTAAGTGGAACAAATGTGTACCGTAGCACACAGAAAGAAACCCTGCTGTTAGTAAACACTTCTTCAATATGACTCTGAATTGATAAGTAGATAAAAAGGAGCCGTCACTGTGACAAAGTAATGGCCATGCTGAGTTCCTCTCAACCTCAGGAAAGTAAGCAGTTGCTTAATGGGCCATACAGAACCTCCCATAGCTCTTAGCATTACTGTTTTGCGATTGCCTTCCGATCTGTTTTACTATAAATTATTGTAAACACTGCTGTAGTGTCTGTTATTATTGTGTTCTCAAAATTAATTCCTCCTTGTTTACATGTTGAAAGTGATACCAACTCTCCCACTCTAAAGGCCCTAAGGAATGCCATCGCGGCTCTAGACGGTGAAATCTCATTACTGGTACTGCATAGTAAACCTGGCATTTGGCAAATTTCTCTTAGAATTTTAAAGGAAATGGGTTTTCTGTTATCTCCGATATTTCTAGGACGCCTCCAACCTTTCACTATGTGTTTTACACATAATTCTTTAGTTATGTTTGGCCATGATAATAATTCCTTTGAACTGTATTGCCTTGTCACTCTTGTTGCTACGAATGATTGTATATCATTTATTGTGGCCGTTATTCTGTGGTAACGATTGGACAAACCTTCATATGAGCTCTAAGCATGTTAACAACTTTGTTATATCATTTTTTTTTTCACTATTGTATCATATCCAGGTTTCTTCCATGGTATGACTATATATATAGCATAGAACAGTGACAGTGAACCTATGGCACATGTGCGAGAGAGGGCACACGCACCATCACCACCATTGCTGTCCCCCATCCCCCTAGCGAGCAAGTGCTCCTCCATTGCAGGTCGCGGACCCAACCTGACAGTTTTCAGGTTGGATCCGCAGCCTACATTGAAGGAGCGCTCGCACGCTGGGGAGCACTTCTCCCCTAACACAGGTGCAATGACATCACTCATCAGTGCCTGCACTTCGGGGGAAGGCACTGGTAAGTGACATCAACTTTTTGGCACTCGGTGCTGAAAAGATTCGCCATCACTGGTATAGATGTATCTGATTATAGTTATATAATAGCACACAGATTGGAGGTAATTTTTAATGAAAACCCTATATACTGTACTGTATGTACTAAACAATGTTAAACATCTATTATTAAGAACTCATAGCGTGAAATGCGTAGGATGTATGCTGGATAGGAAGTCTTCCAACTTAAGCTTATTTTTAAATGTAAATTATTAAAGATTACTTTTTAATTCAAAATTGGAGTGCTGGAGGGGATTTTTTGGATTATAATGATTGGACAACCCTGGACTGGATAGAGCCATGGTTAACCATGCAGTTCCAACCTGAATGTATGGCTGTCTGGTGGTGGGTGCTAATGATTCCATTAGTAGTATAGTTAGTTGACTGAAATGGTGCTCCAAAAGGAATTTGCCATAAATTGGCCTGCTGGATCTGATAATGAAGCCAGTCTTATGAATTCCTGAGATTGAAATAAGAATAGGGAATTTTCTGTGCAATTATTAATTCTGGGTACATGCTTCGCCTTGAACTATAAGTTCAGATGTAAGCATTGTAACACCAACACATGCAATACTTGTACCACAGGTAGGGATGATGAAGTTTGGTGATTGATTACATTTACCGTGCCCATATTGTTAATTAACTACTGCCACATATATAGGGAAAAGCTCCAATAACGTAATGTTACATATGATTTCTGAGTCAGACCATGACCTTGGTCATCTCTTAGAAAACCATTATCCCTGGAAAAAGGCTCCAATCCCTGCACTAGATGCTGCATCTGTAAATAGTTGTAGGTCTATATTTTCTGTTTCTGGTTCCTGCCAGAAAGATTTACCATTATAGTGAATTAGAAATGACTGATGTACTTTCAAATCTTCTTTTATGGCTTTGGATAATCTGATGTCGAGGTGGGGGACCTCAGTTCCCTGAGTGGTCATGGATAATTTTCAGCAGAAATCTTGTCCCATTGCTATAACCTGTGAAGCAAAGAAGAATGAAAAATGGTGTATTGATCAATATTTCCATTGTTATTTTTGGGAGACAATCCCTAAGGGGGGATACTCACAAATTATAGAATGGCTGGGGAAAAGGAATGCTACAGGTTATTAGATCTCTATATTATGGCTCCAATTACTCACTGCCCAGTCATGAGAAGATTTGATCAAAATAATTGTCTCCATAAAATCCTTGACTCCTTATATCACCAAGTCCTTTTAAAGCATGACACCTACAACTGGTGCTACACCCCTTACCACAGTAAATGAAAACTGAATTACACCTTCTACAAAAGAGATTGGAGGTAACCTAGTGCATTCTATGACTCTAATGCTTCTAGGTTAGTGCGCCAGTCCAATATGACATAATCTGTCAGATTTGCAAGGTAGGAAACAAAATGCTACTTACGTGACTGCCTAGATCTTTGGGAATTAGAGACGCGTAGTCAATGTTTATGCAATCTTTAGTGGAATAAATTACTAAGACAGAAGTATGTCAATGCTCAGATAAATAATGTACAAATCTACACAGCTTATTTAAATTCATCTTAACCTTTTCTCCCTATGGGCTGCAGGAGAAGAATAATTGGCTCAATTAAATTTCAGTTTTAAAAATGTTACTTTGATACAAAGTTTCACATACAAGTTTTCCTTCAAATAAATGGTTGGGGGATTCTATCTTCAGTTGGTTCCTTGCAGAATGATTACAAAACACTTGGAACATGTCCATATCATCCTAGGCTCCAACTATTATAAGGTATCATGTGAATTTTGTATTACTATTTCTAAATGTATGAATATTCTAAAGTTCAGATATATTAGCATAGCGCTGGGAAAGTTGTAATTGTGTCATTGTACACAGGCTTATCTAGTTCTGTGAATGTTATAGAGCTCTCTTTGGCTATAAGTTGGTCTAGCCATATTGATGTCCTTGAGATCTGATTGACTGCAGGTTGACAGGCTTCAGAAATTTCTAATTCTATGATTGGCTTCAGGTTGTTTTAACAAACAGATTTCATTTTCAGATTTATCGTCAACTCTTCTAATCCAGTTTATACTTTAAAGCAATAGAAAAGTTTATAAATAGATACAAACCCCAAAATCAGAAAAGTTGGCACGTTGTGTTAATCGTAAATAAAAACAGAAT
>WMED01019449.1:0-12425 GCA_019650415.1 Pipa parva | reverse complement strand
CCCTCACACATTGGCACACGTGGCCCTACACTCCCTCACATATTGGCACACGCGGTCTTACACTCCCTCACATATTGGCACACGTGGCCCTATACTCCCACACATACAGATTTTCATTCCCTAGAGAAACCAATGATTAAGTTAGCAGCTCTGTAAAGTTATATTATGCAGATTATTGCAAACACAATATACAGTTGGACTCTGTCACACAAGTAAAAAAATCCAGTCAAAAAATTCATCATGATTTATTGTGTTCATTTTAATATTTACAATCTCCACATAACTCTAGTGTATTGCCCAGCCTCCCTACATACTAAAGGTAAGCAAGCAGCAGCAAAAACTTAAAGCATTTTACTCATAACATCTTCCTAGATGCACCCAGATGTATGCAACAAGCATTACTGCCCTCAACTGGAAGTATAATCGCAAGGTTCCCATTCATTTCATCAGTGAACTACTATTTTCATATAATAACAATAAACTCACATTGTTGTCCTCTGCAGCCACAATATAAAGGGAACGGTTAGTACATATTACAGTTACACTGTTAATTAAAATTGTGTGCTCGTGTACATAGGCAAAAAAATTGTCCATGAGCAAATTTGCACACAAATATAACAAAGAGAAATTATTCAAATATATTTGGTATAGCCAAGTGATCTGAAACCACTGGCAGACATTAAAAGTAAAATGTTTCTAAATAATAACGTTTACATGTTCTGTTAATGAATAAGATTTGAAATCCATGTATGCTCCCCAAAGCTGATGTCATAAAGTATTTTGCAGACCCGGTATTTCTTCTCTGCTTAATTATTGTTGTTCATATAAATGAAACTGTAACGCAGAGTCATTAAGTTAAAAAAACATTTCCACTTTTAATAAAGCTATGCAATATGGCAGCTTGGAATTGTCTGGATAAATGCAGATATGCAGAGTTTTATGCACAACAGCAGCTCTTCCCTCAAATATAATGTTATTTTCCAATGGAAGAACATCTTTTCTAAATGTAACCTAATTTATGTTTGGACCTAAGTTTAGGGAACTTCATCACCAGAAAACAAATTGTTTTTATTTTTGTCTTAAAATATTGCATACTGTATAGTAAACAGATAAGCACTAAACAAAACTAAATGCTTTTCATTTTGAAAAGATTATAGAACTTTTATGCTTGCATAAAAGGATAATTTGCCTTCTCCTTCTTTACCAGTGCAAAGGTCCTATCTCACTTTACAGCTGACATACTGGCTATCTTTATATATAACAGAAATAGAAAAGACTCATTGTTCATGGTGTAAAGCAAACAGGTTTATGTTGCTTATCCCATTGGAAACAATGGATTTTATATTTCTAGGACATCTACAAAACAACCAGTGTGGCCCTGGAAAAGACTGTTGTTTTCACCATCAAACAAACCCAAGAAGTTAATTACACAGCAGTCCATAGTACGGATATTTTCAACCAGCTACATCTCCCATCACTGGAGAACTGGGAACAATTGTTTACCATTTCGGTTTTGGAAAGTTGATGGTTGTATGCTTCCTTTGCATTTCTGCTGCTTAACCCGCATATTGTAGCATAAAGGCTGCTTTAAGACAAAAAAGAATTACGTTCTTCCCATTCACCATCATTCCTTAAAAGAAGGATATATGCAGAGCGGTAATGTTCAGATTGAAGAAACAGCTACACTGTAGATTGTTGTTTGTTTTCAGTAGTAATCAACCTTGCTGCTTTCCCCCTGCTTTATCTTGGCTGGTATCATAGGTTGAAGTTAACTTTGAGGGTTTTCAGGTTTTGAAGCCCTTTGAAAGGAGACAATACCTCTCTCCACCACCTGATTCAAGCCAAGCCTTCTAAGCTGCTCCACCAGATTGATGCTAAAAATACTTTTCTGATTTTGAACAGAGTCTGAAGTGTTGGTTGTAGGGCTCTTGTCCACAAGGGACCTGCCAAACCCCAGGTTTCCAAAAGTCTTTTGCCAACCTATTTGAAAGATGCTTGGCTGGCTGCTAGACACTGGCTTCTGTACATTGCCCTCCATATTGAGTTTGGTGTTTGGGTTATGGGATGCAGATATACCATGTTCCTTTAAAAGGGTTACCAATCCTAAAGGAGTGTTTTGTCCAGTGTCTGTTTGATTATAGTCATGCAAGGCTAAATTCTTTGGTGGCTGTCTCTGGGGCTCCAAGTTGACTGAACTCAGGCTCTCGAAGCTTCCATAAGAGGAAAGTACTGTATTACGAAGACTATGGAATGAAGCAAATGAAAGACATTACAAGAAGCCCAGTTATATATCATACACCACTATCCTAACCAAGAAATAATCAGCACTCTGGGCTAAATTTGAAATCACTTGGCAAATAATGTCTAGGTTCTACAGAATGTCATTCATTGTGACTTTTCCCAAGACAAGACATGGAGACAAATCTCTGTCTAGACACTGCCTTCAATGATGGTCTGGGAGAACATTCATGACAAAAGTGCTCCTGACCAATGAAACCTACTATGAACTTCTCCCCAGCTCCACTCTAATGCTCATGATCTGGATAGGTTGTCAGTCACTGGGTGATGCAATAAGGATTACACTTGTTGTGGTCACACAATTGATGTGTCATGCTATCATCACCATGATGGCCACATGCATTGCAATCAGAATGGCGACAGGTAGGCCTATAATGTCTTAAACCCATTAATTATGATCAATAATAATAAACAGGTAGAGCTACACACAATTTAATGGTGTACAGTGCAGATTAGAAAACTGGATTTAAATGTCAGGTATACCGTAAGAGACCTAGACAAAGCTGTCCCGCCAAGGCACAAATGTTCATGTTTCAGGTGAGACAGTTGCAACCATGTGTTATGCTCAGTGCTTCAGACATTCCTATATATTATATATATGAGTATTGCAATACTTATTGGACTAATACCCATTTTAAATAGACAAGCTTTTGGGAAATCCGTACTGCCTTTATCAAGTTGGAAGCAATACACAATACACTCCCTTGATAACGGCAGTACGGATCTCCCGAAAGCTCATCTATTTAATATGACTGTTAGTCCAATAAAAAAAGTATCACCAAGTATTGCAATACTCATCATTGCATCTGTGGACTAACATGACCTCTCTATCTAAACTTATATATATATATATATATATATATATATATATATATAGACAGTGGTTCAAAATGTAAACTGAAATTTTGGATTGCACACATGCTGATTATAAATAAGATAAGCAAATAGTGCAACAGCTAAAGGATTTATGACTACTCCTATTGTCTGACCTTAGCATTGTGTCACTGGTCTCTGACACCGTTTTATTCATGTGTGATTCAGATACTAACCAATTATGTGCTTTTATTATAAAAAAATCTCTGCTGCCACTGAGATTAAATTAAACCCAATTTGGCTCTTCTTCTCATCTCTTGCGGCAATAAGACACAAACTGAATTTAAATTTGCACATTTATTTTTTGTTTATAAGGCAGGACCAGTGAAGTAATGCTAAGTAAGTAAGAAAACAGGAGAATAGCTTGCTATACCTGGTAAGCCCATGCAAGAAACCAGAGAAAAGGTTAGAGGTTAGAAAGAGATGGCCTTCTCCGCCACTAAGGTTCCGAGCTGCATTATCTCATACACACTGGTAACTGGGTCTAAGTTGAGATGGGGGCATGCTGGGACTACAGACACTTGCAAGTAAAATCTTATTAACTAAAAGCGAAAGAAATCCGAACATGTCCAAAAAAGCCAACAGGACATGTTTATCTGCCACTATAAGGCAAGTCTAGAGGGACACTAAACAATCAGGCTATCCTGTGGCCATTACAGGGACTTATAAGGCCAATATTTATGAGCATAAGAAGCTCACATAATGATAAGGCAGATTACAGTAAGTCTGCCAGGATAATTAAGCTCTAAACAATGAGATACCGCTTTGCAGTAAACCCTATGAATGACTCACTGAATATGAAATCAACCCATTGCAGTTGCAGAGTATTTCTGAGTATCACTGGTGGGACACATGGTTAAATGCCATGCTTAATAAGTCTAAAATACACTATTCACATTTATGTCGTTTTTCTGGCTTTAGTGGTGATACAGCCCAATAAAAAAAACATAAGTCTAACAGAGATGTTTAGTTAGCTAAGCATCAGATACAGTTCTATTATGCTGGCCCCACATATAATGAATTGTCCAGTTCTTATTTAAAAAGATCTCTTGATCTGACAATTTGCACATTCTGCACACACTGATTGTGACATGTGATGGAACATGTTTCACCTTGGGGGATTGAGTTATTCATTCATGCAACCAACTATGGCTATTTAAGAACAACTGACAATGTCCCACATAAGACGTTCTTCAAACAGTTAGTTAAAAACACCATATTTAAAATTTATGGAATAAAGTAAGGTATCTGTGGCCACCGACAGGAAATGTGCTGATATAAAATAGGTACTGATCCCAAAAGGTTTTGTCTGTAGCACCAGAAACACACCAGTAGGTGGCAATATTGTTTTATATACATTAATATTGGAGCCTATTTTTTACGCCTGATACTCCAGTGCTAACATTAAGAATTTCTTAGTATGGGTGGGGGCATTATGATGAAGCTGACACCATATAGTACTCTACAACTGCTGGTCAATGAGTCACCCTTGAGAAACCAAACGTTCACTGTGGACTGAGCTACCTTGCGCTTCGCAGGGGGGATTGACATGCTCTCAGACGCCTCTCAGAAAGTCAAGCAATGGAAAAGGCGTTTCCACCAGGACCTAAAACCATGAGGATGGAAAATGAACATATGAATGCGAGACAAGCAGACAACTGCACAGAAATGGAGGATGTTTGAAGGAACAGAGATGCACCCATTCCAAGGCTGCTGCAAGCAACACCAATGGCCATGCATGCTATGAACACAAATTTGACATTTTCATTATATTCACACATCATATTCATCTAATAAAATATATTTATGAGCCACTAGACTAGATACAAAAGAAGATGATTAATACATTTTTGAATTGACATGAAAGCAAAGCAGGGAATATTCTTCAAGATAATAATTTGTTTTGCTTCAAGACAGTATTCATTGTGTTTTTCTGTCCTACTGAGATTTTTACTATTATTTTCCAAAGAACTTCATGATGATTCTCTTGGGGATGCTCAATCTAACATCAAATAGGATGCTGAAATTTGTCAAAGAATGTTTTGGTTGTTTTAGTAGAAAAATCAGTAACATGTATTTAACTACATTATTTCTAATTTTCATGGGACATTTCTAAAGTGTCTAATCTTCTCTTTTACATTTCAGCTGTACAGGTCCATCAGCTATGAACATATGCTGCAGACAAAACACTGAGGTTTTTACTGATAAGTCATTTTTAAATTAAGCATTTTTATTAGCAATCAAAATGCCAAACTTGGGGATAAATGTTGCAATACTGATAACTGTTTACTTTCTCTCAAACAAAAAAAAGAGCTGCCAATTTAAAACACTTGAGGCCATTCATCTGTGAGCCGAGGAATGTACCACTACAGCTCCTTTGTTGACTCTGTGCTAAAAGAATTAGCAAAATTTACTATATTCATGGGTTCTGTTAATTGAATGAGATGAAAACATATAAGACAGAGAAACAAGGAGATGGATTTGAGAAGCTCCCACTTACCTGGCTGTGACCATCGTTATATCTTGTAGAGGGAGAGACATGCGACAAGTGGTTATGGTGCAAGTGGACTGGGTCTGAGGGAGGTTGTTAACGGAAAAGAACACTGAAACACACAAGTGAACTATGGATTAGCCACAAGCAGGGCCTCTAACAGAGATTAGAACATTAGGCAGATGTCCAAAGCACAGCAAAGGTTTGGATGGATTAGGCATGATATGAAATGCAGACACTTAATTTGCAGCATATGGAAGAAGAACTATGTGGGGAATTCATGGATATTTATGCCAATACTGATGTTACTGCACTGAATACTATAATTTTCCAGAGTTTCTCAGCTTCATATATACCCACCAGGTTTAATGGAACATATGGCAAATAAAGGAATTACAGCATGTGGCAGTTCTGTTATGCCCATTAGTTTTGGGGTCAGTACCATCAAAACTGTGATGTCAAGCAAAAGAGTTCATCTTGCTCTGAAAAACTGAATGTTGTCTGTAAAACTTTTAGCCTTTTATGCATACAGTGTGTGCGGATATTAGTAATTGAAATAAGGCACATTCATTTTGTCCCATAAAGCTTTAAAGGTACAAATAATATTTTGTTTTAGTGCTAATTGGGTTAGCACAATCTAATGATAGGACACTCACTGTCATTTTTCTTTCTGCTTTTTGTTGGAGTGGATGTAGCCAAAGCACTGAAGGAGATGGGTTCCATATCATCCTCTTCTAAGTCATTAAGGTTGTAAACATCTTCCTGATCAATGTCCAGTTCCTGGAAGTCTTTGGTAAGGACACCGGGCCTGGGGTCCAGGATACCTCCCAGGTTGGGTTTTGCCAGCTGCTGCCAGTGAAGGAGCGTTGCTGAGCCTAAAGGAAAACAAATAGGTAAATAGTTATATTTCTGTTTTCATGTGTTATATGCTTATTTTCCTGTTTAAGTTTTTTCTTTTTATGCTTTATCTGTTAAGTAAATATAACCGCTAGAAATGGCATAAAAAAGAAACCCATTGGATTCTAAATTTATCTCAAACACCACACGTACAAGCAATAGATCTTGAGAACACATGGTAGACCTTTGCCATTTACCTTCTATTGGCTTGACTATCTGCAGCTTCTCAGGTAGGCAAGATCGTGAGCCAAAGGATAAGCTGGAACTGCCACTGGCTTCAGAGGTGCCAGAATAGTTGGTGCCAGTAGACACATCACTCTCACTGGGAGTGAGGCACCCACTGGAGAGCTCTCCATCTCGAGAAGTCTTGAACTCTGGCTCTTCATAAAGGTTCTCACAGCTCCTCTGGGTGCTAAGCCTTTGAAGAGCAGCTACAAGATCGTGACTCCCTGGTGTGCCTGGTCTCCCCAGCTTTTTACCTTCAACACTAGGACAGAGGAATGATTTTCAATTAAATGCAACCATACAAGGGACAGTAGTTCTACACCAATATGTAAGAGAGCTGAAACTGTATCTTCAGTCATAACTGAATGAATTTGGCATAGAAAAGCACAAAGCTGACAAAAAGGAAAGAAATGGAAAAAATGCCTGTATGTTTGATCTGTGGTTTCAACCATTGTGAAAGACCCTCTAGAAAGTTTGTTTCGTTTTTAATAAAATCTTTTATTTTTTACTTTGTTGGGTTATCTTGGGCACTTCATAAACAGGTATTATTTAAAGTTCCAAAGCAAAAATACAATGAAAAAAATGATTTTAATCAATTTTTTTTTTTTTAAAGAAAAAAAAATTTGGACGATCAAAAAATATAGAATACCTCATTTAAACTCTTAGAATTTTGTAATTCAGATTATGAGGGTTATGGGATAATAATATGATAATCTTGGAAATACCCTCCTTTCTTTTTAACAGCAAAATCCCTAGGTGCTATGGCTGGCACCAATTGGGACCATTTTAATGAAACTGGACCACACAGTGCTTTAACTTAAGAAATCACTATATTTATTACCTACCACCATAGGTGAAACACAAGGGATGTGGTCTTTCAACAGGATGATCATGGGAATTCACCTACATGGACACAACTTTCCAGAGGCCTAGTAACTTACAGAAACCAGTCAGATGCTCACTTGTACAGGGGAACTAGAAATACGAAAGTCATCTTCTCATTAACTCTAGTTGCTATGGTTACTGGACCTCTATAAAAGATGTCTCCTTTTGCTGAATTTCCCTGAGTGTCTCCTTTACTCAACATTTCTATAGATGATATTTTAGGGAAGCAATACATCTGGATATGAAATACAATGTCCTACAATGTGTTTTATTTTATTGACTTTCCAACAATAATTGCCCTTTGTAGATCTCATAAAATAGTTGGAAAAAGTCACACTGGCTAGAGTCATACTGTAACTGGCTAAAGTTACAAAAGAAGAATATAGAATCAAATGCAACAAGGCATGGTGCTAATAATGCTGTTATCTGAAACAATTAGATGAATTAACTTGGGTAAATGGATGGAAAGCAAACAAATAGGCAAATTGGACCCTTTCACTTACCCAGAAGCCTCATCCTCCTGCTGAGGTAAAATGGTTTCCTCCTCTTGATACACCATACTGTTCCCCTCAGACTCACAAAAGCTTAATGGTGGCGTGCCAACGCGACTGGGAGCAGCTGAGGGTCTCTGGGAAGGACCTCGGGATCCAGAAACAGTCTGTGGCGAAGGGCAGCGGGACCTGGACCTCACCGCTTGGTTGGCTACTTTCACAGTCTCAAAGACTTTCTTGTAGCTTCTGTATTGGGTTTGTGAGAGACAAAGTATGAAAATATATGTTATATGTATAGGATATTTGTCTTAACTGAACGTTAAATAGAGTGAGAAATAGTTATTATGTTTTATATTGCTTATTTTAGTTATGATAATTAACAAGCCCTGTAGATCTACCTTAATGCTGCTGTCACTGTTCTATGCATTGTCAAAGAACATTATGGGGATTGCCTCTTTCTATTTTAACTGAAGATTAGTCTTTGAGGCAGCATTTATGTTTCTGGAAAAAGCTACACAGTCCAATATTTTGGAGACATCTGCATCATGTTATTTACCTAGCACAATCCCTATTATACAACATAACTATTATCTACTTTATATTCATATTCAATATGCCCAAAAGAAGTGCTGTGGCAACACTGGACAGGGGCAATCTCCCAGTGTGACAAAAGCAATATGGGGCTTTCACAACACAAAACAATGCACTAGTTAAAACTCTAGTATGCTGTGGTGTGAGTGGTAATGGTAGATAGTCTACAATCAATTTGTACATGGTGTATTGACATTCTAGAATAGAGATATGCTATAGGGCTGTTTATTCTGAGAACTCAGAATTGCTAAAAAAGCAGAAGTCTTACTTGAGTTCTGAAGAGGAATCAATCCCTTTTCTCATGGTACCTTCAATCTCTGCAGCCAAGGAATCCTACATACAGAAAGAACGTTTAAATAAGGTACCACTGGGATGTTTCACATTTACTTAGTGGTCATGAGATGGAGTCACATGGTGCCACCCCCTGCCCAGTCTCCTGAATTTCATCATCCCCTCCTATAAGTGATTCCCTTCTGCTTCTCACCAGAGGGAAGATGTTAAGGGTGCTGTATCTGCTAACAATGCTGTTTGGAAGGCTGCGACTGCGTTGGTTCTTCAGCTCCTCCTGTGCCTCATGTAGCATATCCTGGCACTCTCTGTGTTTCTCCAAGAGATACTCCAACTGAAATAAATGTAAACAAGGTCAGCAGCAGGTCAATAACAGTGGTTTATTTTGTTCTAAAGAGGTATAATACTTAATACAAAATCAACAATATCACAGAATTCCCCAATCTGATTCGAAATTATCCACACTAAAAAATTCTGTCAGTGAAGAACATCTTTTGGTCTACCAGTGAAGAAGTCAGCCAAGTTGAAAAATTAGCTGCCTACATTATGTATTATTATTTGATGCAAGGGCCAAATGCAATCATATTCTATAATTAAGTGATTATTCAGCCAAGAACCAGCCCAGTTTGCCATACTGTGACTTACTGAATATTTCTGCACTACTAATTAACATACTGTATTTCTTTTCTTGCTGTTTACAGAAAAAGGAATATTCTTTGTAAAGAAGATACATGTGCGACAATAAAAGACTATAGTATACAATACTTGTAAAGAGGGGTTCTTAATGAGAAAGAATAATCTACTGTATGCAAGGAATATAATTCCTAGGTCATATGGATGGACCTACTGAAATTTACTCATCAACTGTACTAGAACAGCAACTGTAGAAGTTGTATTAGGTATATATGGAGAAAACATCTGCTAAGGCATTGTGGGAACTTCTAGACACAAGTATAACTCTTCTGCTATTATACAGCTGGGTAAGAAAGGAAACTGTTATATATATAATTTACCTCAGTCTTCATTTGCTGTTCTCTCTCTTTAGCAGCAGATAGGTGTTGGTTAAGCTCCTCATTTTCTGTCATGCACTGGAAAGGACAAAGACAGCTCCATTAGTATATGGGGTTACTTAAAACTGCAGTGTGCAGTTCTGTCTGCACAGGAGGCAAATTATGAGCCCCTGACTAAGTCTTGGTTAAAATCATGATATTATCCATAACAACATTTGAGCAAACTGCAAGCTATAACATTAAAAGGAGGACAAAGGAGGAGACTCAGGGGGGAATTCACGATAGTGCAAAGTGAGATGCGGATCCTTTGCCTCACTTCGCACTGACTGTTCTGCGCTCGCTGATGTCCTGCACTCGCTGATGTCCTGCACATGGACATCAGCAAGCGCTTTAAAGGGATTCCAGTCTCGGCGATGCGACTCTTTTGCTCTCGCCGAGACTGGAATCCCTTTAAAGTGCTCACTGATGTCCGCGTGCAGGACATCAGCGAGCACAGAACAGTCAATGCGAAGTGAGGTGAAGGATTCGCACCTCACTTCGCACTATCGTGAATTCCCCCCTCATTGGACAACCCTGACGTTCAAATTCCTCCAGCTGACTGGCTAGTGCAGTCTTATTCTTTTCTCCATATCTAAATGTAGCCAGAATCTCATGGTTTTACAGAAAAAAAAATGGACCTTGAATTTGAATGTACTGTATTCTTTTCCTGGAAGAAACATTATACCGGCGCACTTAAAATGAAGTCATAAGACAACCATTTAATGGAGTTATATAAAGTGAGTCTCTGAGTCTCTATATGAGATTTGCATTACGCATTCAACTTGTTTACTTTTCTTAGTAGTGTTTTTAATAACCAATTTGCACAACAATAACTGCACATCTCAGTAAACTGCTCAACAGAGTCATCTCAGTAAAACAGCATGCCTGGGGAAGGCTAGTTAAGCTGGCCATATGCACAAACTTGTTACAGAAGAGTCAACAAATATTCAAGATCACCAAGTAGGGAAATGTTATAATTCTGCCATTAACAGTTATTTTTTTTCTTTTAGTGTTTCAATGACTTTTTGATAAACTTTAGATTTTCTAACAACTTTGAAAGAACATTTTAATAGAATTCTACTACGTTGGTTTGGTCGAATGCGTTCTTTTCTGCCCACTGACATGAATAATTAACAGTCATTATGGTTGTACCTTAATTGTCTGCAAAATTGTTCAATGTAAGACCAGGTAGGTTTAGAGGGACAGAGGTGAATTAATAAGCTTAAGGCTTGCAAACAAGGCACTCACGTTGCGACACTTTTGTTGAAGATGTACAATCTGAGCCAGGAGTTGACTGATCTCCTCCTGCTGTCGTGCAGCATCATCCCCTCTCCGTGCCAGCTCCTCTGCTAGCAATGCTACATGTCTGCTGGCCTCAGCTGCAAATAAACAAAGTAGTGAAATTAGAGGTCAATGAAAACAGATACCCAACTATACCCATCTCAACTACAAGTAAAACATTATTTTAAAGTAAAGCTTTAACACTTACTGACTATTTCTACATTTAAAACCAAAAAGGTAGACCTTATTCAGTCTGGATCTGATTTAAGTAAAATTTGTCCGACCAGTATCTAGCCAATGAAACTGGGTGTCAGATTATTACACAATACCAGGGCATTTGCATTACGTTACAATGAAAAGCACCTTTGCTCCATAACATGTTAGTGTAGAACTAAAATTGGCCAGGAGATAGGCCTGAATAGCTGGCCAAGAAGGTTTAAAGTGATACCACCATTGGAATAAAAGTATTTTATTTATGCCTACAACTTCTGTAAGATATTACCGTATATAATATAATAATTATATAATTGGCTATTATCGTGTATAAGTCGAGAAATTTTAGTAGAAAAAAATCATTTAAAAGAGTATAGTCGACTTATACATGAGTCAGGTTATGGTAGTTTTGAAAGCTGTCTTTTCCTTGCGGCTTAAGCGTCTTGACAGTTTCAGCCACTCATTAATATGCATTTATGTGAAGTGCGGTCATGTGATAGACACAACATTGGTAGGCACGACTCTGTAATTCACATGGACATAGCTAGGTATATTTAAAGTGCATATATGCGCTAAGGTCTCAGCACAGGAAGAAGCTTTGCGACAGAAGCAAAACGCATCCACCGGGCCCATCTCCTTATTCTGAGTTGTAAGTCCACTCTGTTCTATATTGCTGCAACAGCACTTTAGATTTTACAAGCTTAATTTGTATTTGCACGGTATACTATTACTGGTATATTGCTTGTTCATTAATGGCAACCTAATACATTATGGATATACATCTGTGTAACGGTCAGCGTTGCCGACCGTCTCTTACCTGACAGGCGGCGTTCCGGCGCTCTT
>WMED01019448.1:0-12425 GCA_019650415.1 Pipa parva | reverse complement strand
TTGTATTCTGTTTTTATTTACGATTTACGCAACGTGCCAACTTTTCTGATTTTGGGGTTTATATATGCCCAAAATTAAACACAGTGTCATTGCTTTTGTTATCTTTAGCTTAGACATATTAGTCTCTGTTAGTGAATATATTTATTTAATAAAAAACGTTATTTTGTATTATTACAAATAGGATTCTTTTATAGATATACTATAGTTAGGTAATTGCTTTTCTTACTTTTTAAAAAAATATCGCTATTTATTTTTGCCCAGATGACATATCCTTTATACTCTATGTATCTTTCCTTGTGTTCTGCTGAAATCTGTTGTGATCGGCTGCTTTGTGAATAAATGTAGAAATGTGAACTAACTTATGTGTATACCAAAGATAAGATATAAAACAATATGACTAAAGAATCAAATTGTTAAATGGGTGGTATAACACCCTATGATGATAAGAACAATCGGTGTGAAAAATAAAAAATGATAATATTTACCAACAATGAAAATAACTATGGATTTACAAGTAAAAACACTGTGGAAGCAATAAGGTAATGAAAATGTAGGCACTTGAAATCTTAATAATAGAGTCAGTAGTTCTTGCGCTTGAACCCAGAAGGGTATTCTGCCTAAATACACCAGAAGAATTCTAGAGAAATGCAGAAGTCGTTCTGAAAGCCAGACGAATATAGGCAGTGCTGGAAAATTAATAAAAGCAGACAAAACAAAGGGGAATGCCCCTAGTGTAATATTGTATGGTAAGTATATAAAACCACTTCTAATATCAGTATATATCACTAATGGTGAGGATTTACAGCTCAGTGCGATGATAGCGTATTATTTATAATGGTGGATTTTCGCTATATAGTGCAGTAAACAAAAGAGTCCTCCAAGGTGGATGTATAAGTAACAGATGGTGATAAGCGTCAGTGGATCATGGTGAAGTGGTCCAAATACTGAACATAGTGAATAGCGAATGATGCGAGTGGTTTAAGAAAAACCCTCTTATATTAAGCACTCACTGGAAAGTGCTTATGAATAAAGCACTTAAATAAATCCTGGGTTCCTTTGATGTAGTCCAAATGTGTCCCTTTGTTATGGTACTGGATACTTTTCAAACTTGAGACATAAAACAGGCAATATGGGTGTCAACTCAACGCATTTCGCCAGTTACAAACTGGCTTCATCAGAAGTACACCGTCAAAAATAATGCAATGCTTGAATTGCAGCGTTTCCATACCGCTATTCATAATAGTTCAGGCAGTAATCGTGGTATTTCTTAATGTGCGATGACATTTGAAATGCTGCGATTCAAGCATTGCATTATTTGTTTTTTTAACTGTGTACTCCAGATGAAGGGTACAGTAAGGTGAACATCTTCTGAAAGTACCATATAATACACCTTCCAATACAAGCACAAAACAAATTGTACATTGACATTACAGTTACGTATACATTTTTTCTAATGATCTACATTCTACAACATAGTAAAAAGTAGTTTTGCTTGAGACTCAATGTGTGTCTTTGCTTATGATTTACCTATTGTTTTAGACATATGGAAATAAACAGATAGTCCTGGAAAGAGAAGAGACTGAGCAGCTAAAGAAGTTTGATGACCCTGGCTTGGTGCTTATTGGGTTCAAACCAATCAGTTTCCTTAAGAACCATCATTTCATAAAGCCTGCCCAGTTTATCTATCCAGAGGAATCCCTTATAAATGGTAAGCCCAGGAGATTTTGAAGGGGATATGAGACTGTGGTTCAATCACCTATTTTATGGTATTTGTCCAGATTATTTATCCAGAGGAATCTGTGCTAACCATAGATAATATTGGTTCATTAACCATTTTTAGTCTTTTCATAGGTTCCTTTTGATATGGAATTTAATGTATTGATTGCTTGAATGACAGTCACTCAGTTCCTTCTCTGTTGTTATTATGATAGTAAATAGAATACACCCTTTAGTATAGAGTTTTTTTGGCTGTTTTGTTACCTTGAATATTACATTAGTTAGCTGCTCTCTTGAAAACAAACTCTGATATTTACATTTTACTGTTCTTGCATTATTCATTGTTTGTGTCATGAAATTCATTCAACATTCTGAAAAGATATATTATTATATTTTTTTATTATAAAGGAAGCACCACTCTATTTCAGTCCTTGCTTACAAGGTGCCTGGATCGGCAAGTAATGGCCATATGTAGGTACATCCCTCGCAGAAATAATCCTCCTCAATTTGTGTCATTAGTGCCTCAGGATGAGCAGCTAGATGAACATAACATACAATGCATGCCTCCAGGTGAGACAATTTACCTTTGCCTTCAAATATGTACTGTGTAGTGAGTAGTTAACTTCTCACAACCATCAAAGCAGTGAAAGACCATTGTGGATAAAATCAGTTTATTTGTACCACCCTGATTTCCCATATGGAATACCCTTTTTTACCTGCCCCTATTATAACTCCACACCCGAACATTTACGTGAATCATGATTAAAGGATTTGTGTAATATGGCTTTGAAGATTTTGTGTGTAAGACAGAATCCCTCTTATGTATTTTTTATTGGCATTAGGCTTCAATCTTGTTTTCCTTCCATTTGCTGATGACATTCGCAAACTTGACTACCCAGAAAAGATTCCTGCCAATAAGGAACAGGTGGAAAAGATGAAGGAGATTGTGCATAAACTGAGATTTAACTACAGGTAATGCAAAAAAATAAATAAATATCATCAGCAAGTTTATTATCCACTTCAGATATAGTGGCAAGTAATGAGCGTGGGCATAATGGTGACCATCATGGCTGTCCATAAAACTGAGCTTAGGGAAGAGAGTTTGTATTTGTTTACCCTTTCTCCAGCAATAAGACATATACGCCCCAGGCATCTAAAATGACTGCTACAGCCTGGAAAATGGAATTACTAGTAAGAAAGCTTCTTTAATTCCCTGTATTTTGCCAAAGGTAAGGCAGCGTTCACTTTAATTGTATTATTTAGTTGGAGATGGCAGAATTTTAAGATACCTTTTTATTTATTTGTGTTCTTTTGCATTTCTGTTCTGACTGTTCCTTTCTGGTGGTTAGAGAAGATGTAGGAAAGGGGATTACTGAAATGCTACAAAACATATAGCCCCATTCAGCCAAAAAGCATGTACCAAAAACAAAAGCTTCTCCATTCTCTCAGCTGCAGTAGTTCACCAGTCTCTTCAATACCATGTTTTTAAAATGTTGTTGCCAGGAGTGATGCATTTGAGAATCCTGTTCTTCAGCAGCACTTCCGAAATTTAGAGGCTCTTGCTCTGGATATGATAGAACCTGAACCGATTGAAGATTTGACATGTAAGATATATTTTTCTGTAGAATCATTCCTTCTGTTATAGTTGTATTTATAAGGATGGCATTGATGAAGCCCCAAACTAATTATTTATTGTGTATAATATTATAGTATTTAGGAAGAGAGAAGGGTAATGAATGCTGTGAAGAAGAATTACAGTTTTTAATGAACACTAAACTATACATAACATGTCAATCATAATGGCTTGCTATGTACATTTTATTAAACCTAACATTAATAATTAGTAAAGGAATCTTGTTTGGTAAGTTAATGGTAAGATTTCCAATAACCACCATTGATAAGGGGAATATAGGAAAGATATTTTCTGCAGGGCTGCATTGTCTTCATAGACCCTTTGTATTACCCCTTTTTGGAAGTGTTTTTTGTAACCTTAGGTCAAAGTCAGTGCAGTAACAAAGTGCATTTTGACCAGAGCTAGAAGCAAATCATGGAGGTGATATACTGTAGAAGTGGAAAAGCCTTTTTGTTTTTACTGTGTTGATGTACTGCCATGTTTTATCATTTGTCTTTCTACTACCCCAGTACCAAAAGTGGAAATGATTGATCGCCGCATAGGTCCTCTGGTGGAAGAGTTTAAGGAGCTTGTTTATCCACCGGATTATAACCCAGATGGCAAAGCAGTTAAACGAAAGCAAGGTAATGTGCATTTATATGTAAGATTCTGTCTGAATCATGGTGTGTCAAATCAGCAGGTCTTGTTTTTAGACCTGCCTTCATCTTGCTAAGGTCTGTTAATCTAATTGATTGGAGAAGTAATTATGCCAGTTGTTTTCACAAGGGAGATCCTCAAAACATGATCTGGCAGGGTATTTCAGGCCCTAATTGAGAAACTCTATATAGGGGGGAATTCACCATAGTGCGAAGTGAGCTCTGGATCCTTTGCCTCACTTCGCACATGGTGTTATGCGCTCGCTGATGTCCTGCACGCCGACATCAGCGAACGCTTTAAAGGGATTCCAGTCTTGGCAAAGTGACTCGAGTCGGACCTCACTTCACACTATGGTGAATTCCCCCTTATAAGTCTGTGTACACTTACTGTATATGTGGTGCTATCTCAATAGAGGTAGTTTCCATTGTAAAAGTGGAGAAATCGGTCCTGTTTTCCTTTTCCACATTTTTCACCATTTTTTTTTCTGTTTGTTACATTTTTTTATTCAACTTGTAACTGAAAGTCTGTGCATGGCAACACAAGCACCATGTGACAATGATCTTAGAAGGTGCCATGTTGTTTACATATGTTTTTTCAGCACATATGCTCTTTGCTCCAACTTGAAAAATGTTTATTAGTGCAGAACAATAAGGCTTTATTTATAATCCTGTTAAAGGAAAACTATCATGAACTTTTTATTGTCTGCATTCTCTGTGTGAGTTATTGAGACTTAACACCCCATATCACAGTGTAGTAATAGTAAACAAACTCCAGCAGGTGATGGTGATGGTCAGGACAAGAAGAAAGCCAAAGCAGATGTCTCTATCTCAGAAGCTGATCTCAGGAGCTATGTGAAAAATGGAACTCTGGGAAAGTTGACTGTACCGGTTCTAAAGGAAGCATGTCGTGGGTACAATCTAAAGGGAAGCAAGAAGCAGGAGTTCATAGATGCCCTTGTTGAATACTTCAAAAAGAATTAGGCAATCTTGTGCCTTCCACTGACTAACCTAAAAGGAGAACTAATACGAGCCTCAGAGACTGTTGCCTTTATTCTATTGATAAATTGATACATCAGTTCATATAATCTAAAGTTCCACTTGGTGCCTGATCTGTTGCCCAGTAAGTTTTATATTGCTATTCCCATCTTTATTGTCCTTGGTATTTAATGGATCATATTTTCTTTCATATCTGTTGTTCTCGAGAAACATTCCTGCTATGTTGGTGTATCTAAAGCAGAAGTTTGAAACAGCAAGCCATAACAGGCCTACTACAAGCTTTAACCTATGTTAAGGGACTGTTTAGTCACAAACACTTTTTTTCTATCGCTGCTAAATAACTGCTTTTGAATGATATATTTACTTATTTTCAGGCATTTTTAATTTTCTGCTAATTTCTTACAGAAGGTCATTCTCTCTCATCTACTTCCTTGTCAGCAGTTCTGTTTGGCATCTTAAAAGAACTGTTAAAAGCAATTTGCCTGTCCATTTGCCATTGTTAGATGAATGTTGTTTCAGCATGTGTTTACTTTTTTTTTTTTAAGCACTTTTCTTAAAGGTAAAATCACTCTTTAAAATACTGTGCGTCTTATAGACCAAAAGTTCCAAAACTTAAGTCTCCTTTCAGCTGCAGATCCCCCAGCGCTGAGTCCACTTCTCACCTCAGCCTCCCCCACTGCAGAGCCCACCTGGAACCGCCGCAGACCTTCCACACATTATACCTTTGCTCCCCTGCCACCATAGACATCTTCTCCAGCTTCCCCTACTTCAAATCAAAATCAATGGCAGTGACTTCATCAGAGGCAATGCATTTGTCTGACAGGGCTTATGTGTTTTTTCCAGTGTACTGGTCACCTGAAACCTTGTGCCAGTTATGACCTTCCTATCTTAGAATCAGTGGGTATCAAGATACAGAGAATGCAAAATCAGAGGAGTGTGTGTGTGGGGGGGGGGAGGTTAGGGGTTGTCACAGTGGGTGTGAATGTGCATTTTTCCCTAAAATATTCAGAAAAAAATTGGGTGCATCTAATATTCAGGTGTGTCCTATTTTTTCTGAAGTTGATTTCTCTTTCTTCAACTTCCTTTTCAGCAGTTCAGTTTGAAATCCTAGGTGATGAATCTAAATGAAAGGTTAGAGAATCCTGCAGGTGTGCAACTTCACAACACTGCTGTCCACCTGCTTCTTTCTGACTGCTTTTTCTCAAGCCTTGTGGGAAAGAGAGTGGCATGGGATTTCACACTTATCACTAGAAGAGGAAGTAGGAGAGAGAGAGGTGAGGCTTCTGCAAGAAAGTGCCTGGAAATTAAAAACCAATGAAAAGAAGTAAATTTATATTTCCCAAAAAATATTTAACAGTTTTAATTAGATGGGCAAATTACTTTTGTCAACCGGACTGTTCCTTCTCAAAATTGACTAAAAGGCTTGAGAACTCTTAAGACAAGTTCACACGAGTTTATGATGCGCAGCGCATCATACGCTCATGTGAAAAAAAAAAATACAACTCAATGCAAGCTGATGGCACTTACCTAGTTCCGGACACACCAGCGTATGATGCGCAGACGCTGGGTCCGGAACGCTGTCTGTCGCATTTTGGCCGGTGTATATACGCTGTGCCCAAAATGCGACACACAGAAAGTGATGTGAGCACCAAGGGAGCGTTCACACTGTCGCTGGAAAGTACAATAGAAAAATACGCTCAGCGTATTTTTCTTTACACTAGCGTGTGAAGCGCTGCAAATCATACGCTCGTGTGAACCTAGCCTAATTAATTGTTCTCTATTCAGAATATGTTTTTTTCTAATTTTATCCAGGTCCTAAACTAGCACAAAAAGTTCCAAAAACTTGTATTTAATAGAATATAAATCTTCAGTAAGGATTATACAAAGAATTGTTTATATTTGATAAAAAATATATGTTCTTGCCAAGTTAATTTTGGTCTGCGGATAGACAATTAAAATTCACACATACCAGATAATGGTGTGAATTGGTTGGTTAGTGGCACTTCTTTTTATAAATAAAAATGTTTTCTATTCATCTTTATTATGTTGTGCTTGTTAACTTATCAGACTTGTTCCTTTTTAATGAATTTCACTTTTGTTTAGCTAGCAAGTAATCATGGTGCAACAAACCCCCAGAAACTAAAACTTATTTTAATAGAATTGAAGGGTCTGTAACAATTAGGATCAGCACCAGGAAGAAAACAGTGACAAATACAGGTAAGGAGATGGTAAACAGCTGATCTGGGTAATAATGGGAAAGCTGCTATCTGACCTTTGTTCAGTTAAGCCTTTGGGTATGACCCCACTATATGTTTTTCTGCTTGTGGTTTTCTAGGTGTGGCAGAAAATACAAAACTGTAAATGAACTGCCTACATTGAATTAATTACCTGAATTAATGCTGGCAACTATACAGTACCAGTCACTTTACAGTGGGAAGATAGGTGTTTTGTTGGTACTTCAGGTAAATCAATGAGGGACGCTGTGAGGCTTTTTTTAGTGCCAATTTTATGTGTTCAGCAAAACGCACAGTAGGGCCTAAACCGTAGAAGATATAATTTCTACTATGGTAATTCCAGCTGAAAGCTAGGTTCTAAGGTCCATGGACTTCACCTCAGGCAGCCCACAGTGCAGACATTCCCCTGTGGATGACATACTATCAGAGCCAGTTACTTTTCTAAATTCCTCATTTAGTTGAGCTCTCTCTTACAAATAGGTACAGCTAAAGCATCTATCAAACTAAAACAATTGGAATATACCACAGGCAGTACACCTTTAAGCCTCAATTACATCTGTTTTCCTACAAATAGATTGCATAGTGTAAATCTGTGAATGCCATAAAAAATGGACTTTGCATGCAAGCGGTAACAGCTATGGTGTTGTTACAACTTATAGAGCAGGGGTTGGCAATCTATGGTTTGCGAGCCAGATGAGGCTCTTTTGATGGCTACATCTGGTACGCAGACTGTAACGAGCAGTGCAGTGCGCACATGCAAGCACTACTTGTAACAGTCTGCCAGCTGAATGCTGGCAGGTGCAGTAGAGACAAACCTCTCTCAGTGCTTCCGGGTTCCTAGGAAATCCGGAGCTGCTAATGTCATGTAAGATGTTGGTTGCTAGCCAATCTGGAGCTGCTGATATCGCTTATGACATCAGCAGTGGCAAATTCAAAAGAGGCTGAGCTTAGCCGCACTTAATATGGTTCTCTCAGCCAAAAAGGTGTCTTATATTTAGTTCTTGGTGAAGGTGCCAAGATCGCAGATGTGACATAGAAGATCAAATAATGGAACCATACATTCTTCGCTATCCGAAAGGTCAATTCCCTCAAGTGCCCATGACGATCAAACGCTACTAGTTCTAAATAATTTAAATAAGATCCTTACAACTGATGCACTTAACTTGATAGAAAAAGGTTTGAATTTTGCTCCGACATATTTTAATTTATTTAATACCTTAATTGATAACAAATTTGTATGGAAATTGACATTTAAATATTTTCTTGAAAGTTTTTCGTTTCATGATAGCTCAATCCTGACAGAGGATAGTAGCGTTAAAGTGAACCTATCACCTCAAAACACTAATACTAATGTAGGCTGAACTAATGAAATAAATGTTTTGTAAATATATATTAAAATATATGTATTATAAAAAAAAAAAAAGTTACCTTTAAACAGCATTTCTTTCTGTCATCATCCCTGTCAGCCTGCTTTTTCTTTCCCAAGTGTTGGGTGGGTGGGGCTAAATGATTGACGTTATAGCTCCTCCAATCAGATCCCTGTTAGATCATGATTAAATTAACTAATAATCCCACAACTGTTTTTCAGAGCCAACTACTCAAATTAAGATTTCATGAAGATTTTTTTGACAAAGGGAAATGGAAAAGTTGTTTGTCTCTAATCCTTTTGTTCCATAATTTACCTTAAAATTCATAAAAAGTAAGCGACTGCGACTAGGCCAACCTGTAGTTGCAGGTATAGGTTCACTTTATGAACCATTGGGTCTATGGTTTGACAAACACTTACAACCTTTACTATTAGAATTGCCTTCTTATTTAAGAGACTCTACACACTTGTTATCCTGTCCATCTACACATACATGGCAGGATAACCACAGTTGGTTAACTATGGATGGAACATCATTATACTCAATGATTCAGGTATACAAGCCATTAGATGGCATTTAGTAAATAGGAGTAATTACACTGCTGCACACACCGAATATATTCTAACTGTTTTAAAATTTTGACATACACAATTATTTTATTTGAGAGATTTTTTTTCCCCCTCAAATACGCACCTCGATATGTGCTAAATTTGTGCCATCCTATGCCAAATTGTATATGGGTTGGTGGGAATGGCATAGCATCTATGGAGATACCAATCCTTAAAGAATGTATTATACAGACATATCACTACATTGATGATTCAGTATTTATATGGCAGGGTAATGCATATGTGTTTCAGAATGATCTAAACTTAGTTTTTACTATAGAACATAATACACACTGTAAATTTTGATTTAACAGTAATTGGTGATTAAAAATCCCATATTATTCAAACCAAAATATTTAGGAAAAAGGCTTCTAACAATGCTCTTTTACAAGCTAATAGTCATTATTTTTCTAATTCTTATTATTTTTGATGATTTTGATTATTTTTCTTTCTTTCTTTTTGCTATTTTTTAGGCTATTACCTCTCACTTACTTAGTAGTCACAATGCTCTTTGTTATTATATTTTAAAATCTAAAGTATTCATGTATTGTTTAAAGTTTAACCTTTCTTTATAGATAATATGATGTATTATAGATTTATAGTTGAATATAACAGGTATGAACAGTGAATAGGTTTACATATGATAATTTTATGCCTGGAAAATTAAATAAGAATTATAAATACAAAAAAAAAAAAAAAACATCTAAAGTATTAGGGGGTTATTGACCAATATTTCCATAGTAAAGTCGTGACTGTCTTTAGCTGGTGAATTCACACGTTTACGCAACAATTCAGGGGGTTATTCACTAAGGTGCGAATTCGAAACAGTGGATTCCCATAGTAAATCCACTACAATTTCCCCATTGTAAAGTCGCTTCAATTTTTTATAGTTAAGATTGCAACAATATTCCCATAATAAAGTTGTGACTGCGACAATATTCTCATTATAAAGACACGACCGCGACAATAGCAGTCTATTGTGACTGTCTTTATCTGGTAAATTTGCACCTATACACAGCAATTCAGACTTTAGTGAATAACCCCCTCAAACTTTAGTCAATAATCCCCTTACTGTTTAGGGATGAAGCCTTATTTTTTTCCTATTATGAGACAGTTCGGAACAAAGATTTAATTTAACCCTATTTAGAAGTATTGAAATATAGATTGGCACCATTTGAACACTTTAAGGCTAGTCAACACTAATATGCAATATTAATGTAACACGTTTATGGCACAACTGTATTACTGTTTGTTATTTAAAAATTCACTAGTAGTGAGAGGTTTTGTCATTATGTACTTTCACCATCAAAACAGTTAATTGGTGTACATTATTTGTAACTTCAGAAGATTGTGTTTCCCATTCTATGGATTTACTTTTTACATGTATCTATTTCTTTAGTTTTCTACATATATTTATATATTATTTACTTTTATGATTTCCTGCACACATTTATACACACTCAATTTCATATAACATATTGAGGCGACGCATCTTTAATAGATACGTTAAGTGGTCCATTAGAGAAATGCCTTCTGAGCTGTTCACATGTCATAGTTTATTAAAGTGCATCTGTCACCTCAAAACTAATACTAATTTAGGCTCTACTAATGAAATAAACATTTTTGTAAATATGTATTTATTTTTTTAAAAATGTACATTTTTACAGCATTTTTCTTTGTCATCTTCCCTGTCAGCCCGACTTTTCTTTCCTGA
Organism: Pipa parva; assembly: GCA_019650415.1. Classification (NCBI taxonomy): domain Eukaryota; kingdom Metazoa; phylum Chordata; class Amphibia; order Anura; family Pipidae; genus Pipa; species Pipa parva. Next base: position 1,522 of record WMED01019448.1, on the reverse strand, counting down.
GTCAGGTTAGATGGCACTAAATGATGATTGACATTATAGCTCCTCCAATCAGATCCCTTAAATCACGATCTAGCAGGGATCTGATTGTACAAATACATCCCCAATGAGACTTTCCCTCCTAGGCAAATTTTCAAAAATGGAATTTGCTGAGAAATATTGGGAATTCTTCTGTGTGCTGCAACATAAACCTATAACCTTTTGAAAGGCTTTTTTTCCCTCAGTGCTGAGCTTGGTAAAAAGGGGAAGTTGTTTGCGTTTGTTGTGGATTCACTCACTGTTTAATTATTGGCTCCTGAGGAAGTGGCAGACCAGCCACGAAACACATTGAGCAGAGGTGCACAGAGTAAAGGACTACATTTCATCCGGTATTTGGCACCTAATTGGACTGTCTACCTGGCTTTTTAGATGTGGATGTTCTGTTACCATTGTGCTATACCTGCATGTTTTACATTGCAATTTTATATACTCCATTTGTGAGTATGGTTTTATTACTTCTCTATTAAAATACTTAACAGTATTACACTATGTGGATTTCTGTCTCTCTGACATGTTGCTATATCCAGAGAAGGATTGTGGTTTGGTCTGATACTCGTCTGGATATTCTCAAGCATCTGATCCTTGAAGTGATTTCTAAGAAGGATTTCAGTTATAAGCATTTTGATTTATACATCTGGTGAGCAGTTAAATAACTTAATTTCTGTCTCATCATGATTTAATCACAGTTTGCTGTGGGTGTTCATTTTATATCATTCACAGAATTTGCACATTACTCATAAATAGTGGCAGCTTTTCTTTCATCAGTTTTATCATTTGATAAAGCACTATATTAGTGCACTTTTTGCGCTTTTTTTCATCAGTTTTATCATCTGATAAAGCACTATATTAGTGCACTTTTTGCGCTTTTCTTTTTTCAGATTGTTTTTTTCGTTTATCAAAAAGGAGAAGTCGGCAGAGTTCAACATAATGAATACCTTTACATCAATTGTACAGGAATTGTAAATTAATACTTTTGTACTTAAACAAAAGTGTGTAGAAGCTTTGAAAACTACCCAAAATGCTGGTGACTTTGCTCTCCCAGTGTACCAATAAACCAATCTGCGTCACTCATACTTATGTTCCCCTTTAGCACTCCCAACCAATCTGTGCATCTCTAAACTAAACAGTTGGAAAAATTAAATTATTGGGCACTAGAGATACTATAAAGAGGAAGGTCTAGTGAACACAATCATAGTTTGACAATAAATACAATAGTGAATCAGTTTTGTTAACTCACAGCTGAAAAGTCAGTAGGAGGCACAGCTAATTAACTGTATGTGGGCATCTAATGAGTACTTAACTGTAAATGGTAAGTGTAAAAGTCATGTTGGGGGATCCCATTTGTCAGGTTGTAGGGTGCCCAATGATTACTGAGAGCAGCTATGAAATATGGCAACTTGTCCATTTTCCTTAATTGAACATTGTCAGTTTTCATGGATTATACAGGAATAAGGTCCCAAACACTGTAAATTCCCCATTTAGTCCA
>WMED01019446.1:0-12426 GCA_019650415.1 Pipa parva | reverse complement strand
CCCTCAGTGGGGATAAGACATAATGTATTGATTAAACACACACTAATTTTCTAGACATACTAGTTATAGATCCTATATTTATATATGATAATGATGCAGAACCCACACATAAAATGTCATATGTATATTTGTTGATACACAGTCAGAATGTTCTGTGTACAATGAGATGCATCAACATTATATGTGCAATTATAGTAGTTATCATATATTTTATATTTTGTTAAACTGCTCCTTTGCCAGTTAATCCACTGTTTATCTGTATTGAATGCATAGTTCTTATTCTCAGTTCTTATTACTGACCATGACATATTCAAAACTTTCAGCTAGATCATCTACTACACACTGCTCCTTACAACCAAAACTTCAACACACATTATTTAATATGTAGAACATTGGTTCCTGGAAACACTGATAAATATACTGTATAAATGATAAAGGGATTAGTATTTAGATCTATTGTAACTGAAGAAAAAACATTTTACTGAGATGGGACACAGTGCAAATGTGTTATAATGCTATAACCTATAATAACCAATCAGCAGTTAGCTTTGATCAGTCAAGCTAGACTATATGCCATTGGTTGCTATGGTTTCATGCAATGAATCAGATTCGCATCATGTAACATAATGACACCTCTCCATAATTTCCATTTTAGTAAGATATGATATATGTAGAATAACAATTTTACATACAGGTACACGAGTAACATTACTGGCTTAGTTAATAAAATTAGTGATTAACAAAATGACTCTATCTGAAACTGTGAGATAATGCCAACATATATATATATATATATATATATATATATATATATATATACTGTATATATATACAGTATATTAACTGTATATATCCCATATAATAAAGTAGGATAGAGTGTTCATGTTAGTACATATATAGACATATAAATCCACTACAATGATGAAAACAAATAACTATAGAGTCTGCCTGCATTATGTTTTATGTCTGTTGAAATATTCATGGGAATTATTTTTTGTGTTTTATAATATATCACAAACTGAAAAATCTAAATTTAAATATTTATTCCCATTTACTTTAGTTATATAATGCATTAACATTTTATTTATTTTATTTTTTTTAGAAAAATATTCCCCCTGTAATCTACTTAGGGGGAATTTATTCCCAGATTTCAGTTTCCTGCAATGAAAACTGCTCTTTGTTTTACTATTTAATTCATTTTTTTTTCCTGCAACTGTATGTTTGTATTCAATCTATCACAGTTTCTAGGTGAGTTAAATAGCACATGATGTTATCACACAGCAGTCCATATACATTATGCTTAGAAAGGATAGACCATTGCTAATGGTGGGATATTTGGGGCCAATTAAATAGATGTTTCTGCGTTGATATTGAGCTCAACATGCCTTTTACATCTAAATTTAAAAAAACAAACACATTTTTAACAAGCATAAATGGTTTTTGATCTTTGAAATGCCTCCCATAAGTGATTATGGGTAATGTTCATATCAGAAAAAACTTTCAGACAATGTTTAACTAGTCTAACGTAATATTCTAAATGCATGTTTCCAAATGTAAGAATGATTGAATTCTTTTGGTCTCCCTTATAAAGGTCTATTTAATTTGGCACTCACAGGAATGCAATTGCACTGCAATAAATTAAGCACAGATCAACTGGACACGGCAAGTCACATGATTACCATTCACAGAGCTCCTGCTCAAGTAAATTCTCACAAAGAAAACAAAACACTTTTCAGTACTACTAATTCACCTATTAATTCTGCCTTTGCATCTCTGAATCCACATTACCTAATGATACATAAAATGAAAAATATTCCTTGGCAATGTTTATTTTAAACATTAGGAGGAAGTATATATGATCCATTTCTCATTTACTTGAACTTTAATTATAGACAAATACAAAGAAGTAAGCAATGTTGTCTGGTTTCATTTCAGGAGGAATGCATCATGTGTATATGTACACTGCGTATAAAAACAGAATTTGGACAATAATTTTACTTATTTAAGAAAATGTAACAATCTCTGACCATCAACCAGCATCAGACTGAGGAATCTCGGGCCCACCAGAGAAGCTGATTGCAGGGGCCCATAAAGTTCTAGCACACATTGTCTTGTCCGCCTTTACACATCTTTATTTATATATCTTATTTTATCCTTATTATGCTTAGTATTTCTATTTATTGACCAGTGTTTCAGCACATTGTTAATAGCTATTATTACCCTTCTATCTGTGTATGTAAGTATTTCTCCCATTTAGATTGTAAGCTCTATGGGGCAGGGACCTCCAACCTCTTGTGTCATCTACAACCTGGCACTTAAAGTGATGTATCCTTGTGATATTATCCTTGTATTGTTTATTGCACTTTTCCCATGTCTGTATTATATTTGTATTGCTGAATTGTAAATTTACAGTGCTGAATAAATTTGTGGCCCTTTATAAATAAAATTATACATCTATACATACATACTTAAGCAGTAGAGTGTAGCACCGTGTTATCCATAGATTTAAGCAAAGACAAGTAGAGTATAGGTGATATCTTTTATTGGCTAAAACGGAATAGATGGTAAATGCAAGCTTTCGAGGCTCCTAAGGCCTCTTCATCAGGAAATAATATGGAACCTTCTCAGTTCCATATTACTGCCTTAAGAGCCTGGAAAGCTTGCATTTACCATCTATTCCATTAGCCAATAAAATATATCACCTATACTCTACTTGTCTTTGCTTACATACATACACATACATACAGATACACCAGAACTATCATAATAAATTAGCATTTTTGCAGGACATTAAAAAAAATCCAATTGCCCAAGTTGTATGTGTAATTAAATGTAACTAGGGACCTACAAATGTTGAAAAAAGATGTTTTTTTGGCATCAGACCTGGAACCCCCCCCCCCCCCCCCCCCCCCCCCCCAATACTGGGGCCCACTGAAGGATCCTCTGGTGCTCTGTTGGGCCTGTCCAACCATGCTGATAATGTATATATAACTTAAGGAAAAGAGTCCAACCCTAAAATCAGTGAATATCAATGAATATAAGGCAGTGCATGTTGAACTCCTATATTCAGGGGGATGCTACTTACCGCTAAGCAGCTTGGTATATTTCCATCTCATGAAATAAATGCTTCTGATAACAACAAAATTAATCTGCATATTCTAGTAGCCTTTACCCTATTACTTGGTGATGGAATTGTATTATATCTTCTTATATTTTCTTTTCTGAAAAGTTGGGGGGTTTTGCCTACTTTTCTGTTGTCTGAAGAGAGAAAGCACATAAATGTTTTCAGAACTCAATGGGCTATGGTTGCCATGCATGTTTTATAATTAGGAAAAAGTATCAGGAATTCTTGATATTTAACTTTCATACAAAGTGACCCCCTGGGGCAACAGGTGGAAATATATTTTTAACAGTTAGAAATGACTAAGACTCATTTCATATGGGTAGCTTTTGTAATGACAGTTAAATTGCCTGAGTCACCCAAATTGATACAAATGGCACATGATTCCATGAACTGAGATGCTTCATTGAAACAATGAATGCAAACTCCCAATGATAATTTCTACTCACTGGGACATGACAGGAAGGTCTATGTGTTTATAATCAACTTAAACTAATTGTTTTGGCTTAGCTTTAGGTGTGTTTTTTTCCACAAAAGAGACAGGGGTTGTAAAATTGTTTTAACATGCTATGACTTTGTTGGAACAACTTTTGTAAATGACACCATTCACTTTATACTAATAGAGTTAAAATATATAAAAAGTAATGCTTGCTTGGATGGTTTCATCAAATACCACAATGCATCAATGTGTTGTAATTAAGCTACATTTAAAAGAAGCAGAAAAATTATTTTAGAGGCGTGGCCATCTTACCAGTTAGCAGCCTAGTAGGCACTGCCCTGCCAGGCATCCAATGAAATGAACTATAGATGGGCGAGTGGGTGGTACATTTTTAGGCTATCTCAGTAGGTAACAATACTGCCCTCAATGGCAGCATCACTATAAGAAGACAGTCATTTCCTTGGCTCTTGGTCCTAATATTTATTCATGTTTTTAATGTTTTTCTTTCTGAATGTGTTTTTCTAGTCTTTTGGGAACATTGCAAAACCCCAGAACAACTGAACAGCATACAATTGTACAATGTAATATTCAGCAAAGGTCTGTGAGGAAGTAACTAGGAAGCATCATTATAGCAAACAAGAGACAGAGGACTGTTTCTGACTATACTAACAACTTTAAGTTGAATGCAACCATTGAATTTATTTATGTAAATATCTGTAAAGTTTCCCAGAGCATCTGTTAGCTTTGTCCTTTAAAAGTTTTATTTTCCCTTTAATTGGTTCCTAAAATCTAAGCTACACAGTTGGTGAGTTAATATTATGGAATTAAGGGGCCACTTTCGGTGTTATGCAGTCCAATGCCACATGCAAAGGGTAACAAAACAAAATCTAATCAAGTCAATGTTTCTGCATACTCAGTTAAGTTTACCGCTGACAAAAATGTGCCTGCAGGGGATTGACAAATGTCCCTTAAGTACAAAAGTTAGAAAAATAAACAGCAAGTTTGACCTTATTGTTTTGGAATATCATTAAACCAAGGTTGTGAATGTGCTCCTGCATTGAATATCAGGGTATCTCTGTTTAGGTGTTAAATGATTAAACAATTATTTCAAAGGAATAGAAAAAAGCTACTCTGCTAATGTTATGAATTATATTTTTACATAGCTACATTTAAGATTTTTAAAATTTTGATATATTTTTCATGTATTCTTATGTAATATTGGGTAGTGTGTTGGCTCAGTGATTAGTACTGCTGCCTTGCAGCTCTGGGTTCGATTCCACCCTGAACTACATCTCCCTGGAGTTTGTATGTTCTCCCCACACCTGCATGGGTTTCCTCCCACAACCCAAAAACATACATCAGTGTGTGCACCTGAATAGGAAAACTAGATTGTAAGCTCCACAGGGCAGGGACTGAAGTGAATGATGAATCTCTAAAAAGCGCTTACATAATACAGTATAGTAGTGCATTATAAATGACTAAATAACATATATGCAATAGATAGATAATACTTATTTCACCCTAAGCAAGCTCCGCTACTGTTCGAAGAATTAATTTATGGTGGCTCAGGATGTATCCTTAGGCTAAATAAAGATTGACTAGTCATCTACCTTTCTCAGGACAAGTATGAAAGGTTAGAGTAGTCTTTGCTGTGAGCGACCAGTCTGCCATACTGATAAGAATATTCAAAGTTGAACTATAAATCCTAAACAGTTAACCTTGAAATAAAATGAATATTTTTTGTATTTGGTAAAAACTAGTCTGAACTGTGTTCTGTTATGGATCCGGGTTTATTAATCCTGGATGCTGGTCTGTAAACAGATGTACAGTATATCCTTGCATTAATCCATTAATTCTTTCTAATAACTCTTGCATGAGCTGTATTGTCTACTACTTGGACGCGTTCTACTTGGATGAGTATATGCATGCAGATGTGTTTCATTTGAGTTGAAATACTGGTGTTATTTTGTAGCAGGATGACCTCTGGAGCCAGAGCATACCTTTGTTAGGAATTATGATTTTGCAATGTAAGTGAATTCACACAGATACCACAAGGCTTTTTTTTTTTTTTAATAATGTACCATTATAACAGTTCTTCATAATGTATAATGCTTTTATTGCCAGTATTATGGTGTTCCCATTATTTTCAGTGGTGACACTCGCCATAACTGTGTAGCAGCATTGAATGAAAGATTGAAGGGAGTACCTATAATTTATTCAATCGCTGCAGTTTGTAAAGCAATTACAATAGCTTTAACTCTAATGCACCGCACCAATACATCAATGGACAGAATATGCTATTATCACCAGATGAAAACTATGCCCAAACAATGCATTGATATAATAAAAATATGTTTACTTATGCACTCACTCTTGCAAGTGTTGACTCCTCAATAATGGATATACATCATATATTTGGATAGTAATCTCTTATAACCCTGATCCCCCATATGAACTGATTTTTCACTGCATCTTATTCTTTGGATATTACCACTAACACACAAAACAACAAAACAACAAAGGGGCTTTATAAATAAACAGTAATCATTATTTCTATGAATTAAAGTTTGTTTTTTTTTTGCTCCCAAAACTTTCCTCTTACCTATACCATTTTCCATATTCTTTTGATTTATAATATATATTTTTCCGTCCAGTCTTTACAAAACTCTTTATAAGACAAAACAGTGTAATGACACATTCCAACACCTGGAGGGTATTCAAAATTAAAACAATGGGTATTCATGGAAAATATCTAGCCAGGCATTTTAAAAATGGCATACGAAAAGCCAAGAGAGAGCCTTGGGATCATCAGTGAAGTTATTATATTGCAGCAAAACACACTGTTTTTTCTCATATCATTGTTGTGTTAGAATAAGGAACATCCCAAAGGACTGTCCTTATTCAGTAAGCAGAAATCAGTCTAATGACTCATAATTTATCTTACCACCTAACTTACTAAAAGCAAATTAAAGGGAAAATTGAATCTATACTATGTTCAAGAAACCAATTATTATATGCTAAATATATATTGAGGCATTTATTATTAGTTTAGGAAGGCAGATTCATTGTATCTATGTATTCAGGCCAAATTAATACACATATATAATGCATTTAGCATTTTGCAACAGAATGTCACCTCTTTCAATTGTAACTAGTGTTTAAAGTGGAGCAATGTGCAAAACAATGACTGCCCAATTTCTCTTATAAATGCAAAGGTTTAAGTTTGTTTGCCTTAAAGTGATACTGATACCTGTGTGGTCTTTTCACCATTCTAAATATCTTTGAATGTTACCTGTAACACATGCTTTCACCATTTCTGTGGAGTGGCTTCTGTGAACCTGATTTCTGACATGTTGCAGACGATCCGACAGCATTTTAAGCTGTCCGAGGTAGTGGGGATTCTACCCACCGTTACAGCCCTAGTCTGGGTGTGGTTCCTGTAGGAAGTTTGCAGAGACAATCCAGCTCATCTGGGAGTGCATGGTGTGTTTTGGTAGTATGTTGGTTTGAGGAAGGGGACAGTACCTTTTGGTACACACCCTCAGAATGGGCAAGGCACCTTCACTGGCCACAAAAAAGGTTGTGGAGACATTAGGAAACGCATTTGTTCCATATATCCTTGACTACCCACCTACTAATGGTTATACAAAGTGGCTGCAACCAGTTTTCTGCACTGCACTGCTTGCCTCCCCTCTGCACATGTTGACATGTCTGCAATCCCCTGAAAAAAGAATCCTACCCTGACAGCATATACATTACATTAAATTATTATATAAGTACTTTGTAAATTAATACTTTGTAGCAGTAAGTGCATTGGTAATCAAATTTATTTTCATCTGTCAGATGTGACTGAATATTTAAATGTAGTTTATATATATATATACTGTATATATATATATATATATATATATATATATATATATATATATATACATCATCTTTCAATGTTTATTGTCTTTTATATTGTTGTATCATTTTATTTCAGTTTTGGGCTGTTCTCTATTATAGAGACACAAAGCCTGTAGAAAAGTGCTTTCTATTTTTTGGCCACCTAGTTTTAAGTACAACAGTTGTTACAATGACAGGTTTAGACTTACCAATTTTGCAGAATAATCATAGCAACAGAAGAAAACACCATCACTTGGAGCAGAAGTAATCAGCTAATCCTAAACCCTTCTATTGTTACCTTTGGGCAGTCTGTTAGTTGTGTGCAGCATTTGGATCACTAAGCAGCTTTTGACTGTTTCATGCTGCTTTTCTCCAATGTTTCAGTGTTCTTAGAGCTGCCTTGCATTAAATTTCCTGAAGAAAGTGAAAGTGAATTTTATTACATTTCAGGAGGAGGAAGCATGCTCAGTTAGTGAGCATAGCCCTTGACTAAGGGAGAAGGGCTAGGATTAGCTAAAAACCTTTTCTCCAAGTGCTTCTTTTTTCAGCAATTGCTATGACTATTATGCAAAATTGGTAAGCATAAATCTGTCTTTTTATCACCTACTTAATACTAGGTGGTCAATAAATAGAAAGCTGTTTATTTGCAGGTGCTAGCGTCCCTTTAAAGATAGTAACAAGTTGTTAAGTTTCAGTTATTATATTAGTTGTAGAAAATGAGTGGAGGTTGGTGAGTTGGATTTGGATGCTTTGGTTGAGAGGACAGTAAAAACAGAACAGGTATTTCAACAGGGATGATGAAAACGTTATTGCAGAAATAATATTAATGCACAGCAAATAAAATAGTATATTAAAGTTTTATGACCCATAATGTTAATACATGACAAAGAAAATGGTATATTACAATTATATGACACATAATTTCATAAATAGGTACTTGAACCTCTCAAACAGATGGTATCTTAGTAAAAAGTAAAAAATAAATGTAATCACTATGTCACTTGGTGTTGTCCAATAATCAATGTCAATAAATGTTGTTACTAGGGTTGATTTGTTTCAAACGTTGAGGATATTCAAACTATAAATAATGGCTAAATAATAGTAATCTGCACCTATTTGAGATAATAAATATTACCCAGGTTCTGTTGTAGTTGCAGATTTAGGGATGAGTCGCAATCTAAAGTGTATAGGACCTGCCTTTCAAAGTTACTGCTTTGTAGGTGACTGTCTAAACAGTGAATGTGGCCTTTGTATCTAGGGAGTTTTATGAGCACCACATATTTTCACTTTTTTTATGTATCTTATTAAACTACTAATGGTATCCTTATTATTTTCTAGAGTGGATTTAGCATAGACACTGAATTGCTTTTAGTTATGGGCTTACCTTGCTTCTATTATGAGTAGAAACAAGACCATTCATCATGGTAGATCAGCCAAATCTGATTGGATGGTCAATAAAGAGCAAGATGTTTTTGCTCCATTTATAACAGATGAAGTCAGAATCTCTAGAAGTTAAGCATTTATAAAATTTTAGCTTAAAGACCCAAGGTCATATCTGACCAATTACTAGTAGCTGTCAATTCTTTTTAATACAATATTTTTTTTTGAATGGTTTGTAAACATTTTTTTCCTACAACGACTACACCAGAGTGCATTCATTAATTTAAGATTGAGCGCCTCCTTAAATATGCCTTCAAACACAGTGTATTATTTTACTTGCAATTGCAGTGACTATTTGTATTGGGTTGTCACACTTCTTTGCACTTTATGAGTATGGCTCAATGGGGATAATTAATTAGTTTTCCTTTATGTTCTGTCTGCTTAAAGGCACAATGTACTGTATATTTGTTCTTATAAAGCACTGCTAGGTTAAGGAGTGCTAATATATTTGACAATACAGTTAGACATATTAAAGACATAGGATTTTATTTATTACAAATGAAGCAAATTACAAGAATAGAATCATGAAGATACGTTGCTGTTTAAATGCCAGGCAATTAGCGAGACAAAATGATTGAAGTCCCTGCACCATAGGGCTTACAATCTAAATGGCAAGAAGGCTTAGTAAACAAAAGTGCTGGGTCATTAGCCCATAGATGCCAGTAATTAGCTGAAAAGATTATTTAAGCATAAATAACTTAATGGAAAAAAATGAGAATCGGTGCTAGTGCTGCATTGAGTTTGGTTTTGAAAATATTGAATATTGATATTCTTTGCAAAGATGCAGGGGTATAGAATTTGATAGATATGGAGCAGAAAAAGAGAAGGGTATAAGATATGGAAAGGGCAGTATTGGCAAGTTATTATTGTTATTTGAAGAACAGAAGAGACAACTATATGGGCACACAAGTGAAAAGATGTAGGGAGGGACAACAACAGTAAAGTGGTACAATGGCAGCAAGGTGGTACAAGAAAGCAGGTCTCTACTGGAGAGAGAAGGAAATAATTCTGGCAGTAGAATTTATATTCAACTGGAGTGGGTACTGAATGACAATTAGAAGGATCTAATAAGTGCATTGTTTAGTGAATAATAAACTGACAAGAACTAATGAATGTGTTGCTACATAAAAATAATATTCTGACCCATTCAGGCCCAGACTCGGTTACTCGGATGGATCATGTCAATGCCTTGTGACTTTAATCGTCTTTCCCATTGAATATATTCTTTGTTCAGCTCTGCACATAATTAGTAGTATTATATAACAATACTTATTGTCCATCACTTGTTGTATTCTATTGATCAGCTGCCTGATGTCAATGGCATTATGGGTTTATTTTAAAGAGGGTCAATACAAAAGTACTATTTAAAAAGGCTTCTCAATACATTATAATTTATGTGTTATAATGATTACTGCCGATATATTTTTTTAGTAACTCCTTTGTTTAATGATTTTAGACCTACATTTTGCTTTGTTCTCTGTTATGTGAAGTTAAAGTTTAATACATTTGTTTATTAAAATTTGAAGTGTTACACCTGTGAATTCATCTTTCAGTTTAAGCTTTTACTTGTCTTAAAACCTGTCAAAACACTAGCAGTGAGAGTCCATGAATGTTCAGAAGAAAACACCCCCTCAAAGGTTTATGGTTTTTGGGCAGTTTCAGAATTCCAGTGTGACTAGGGTTTGCATTCATTTTCCATTTAGGATTGATTATTTTCTATCTTTTTTGACTGTGTCCTACTTTTCTTTTAAAGACGACTGCAGTTTTTGTTTTTTTTTTTCAAAGAAATAAAGTTTCTAGAAATCAAAATAAATAACTTTTATTTTACTCATTGAATTAAAGTGGTTATATGAGACAGACAGACAGACATATAGATAAATAATACAGAAAAATAATATACTTGATAGTTCCTTTTTATTTCCATTCGAAAGTTCAGCAAATCTTCAGACTCTTTGGCATATTTGGGTCGGATTTAAAGTAATGGCATAACTTCTTTGTCTTAAGGAGAAAAGGAACTTTTTTGACCAGTATAAATAGTGAAACTGTTTGGCACACTTCCTCCATACTTTCATGGCACAGTTAATTGTATTATGGCTATCCTTAAGAGAGTGCTCTTATCTTTTATCTTATTACCATGACGCTTGGATTTTAACTTTATTACAATAAATTTTGGATGATTTTATTTATTTCGGAGTGCCGGAGTCTTCGTTCGTTTGTTGTTTGCTACATTGGGCCTCTTACTCCTTGGCACCCGCTGTTCTTTATACTGGTTTGGTGGATTGAGCGATCCTCTCCTTTTTCTATCCTTAAGTTATGACTCTAAGGGCAAAATTACTAAACTCGAAAAGGTCATTTTCGACCTTTTCAAGTTTATTTGATTTTAAAATGGCTGATTTTTCCATCGAATTGTTTCAATCCATTTTTTTTTTTATTTCAACATTTTGATCAAATTATTTTGATCATTTTTTCTGGAAAAATAGGCAAAATATTATACTTTACATAAGCATTTTTTGCCTAATTTTCCACCAAAAAACAAAACAAAAAACAATCAATGCGTTTCATTCTAAACATATCATTCATTTTTACATCAAATAAACTAAAAAAGGTTGAAAATGACCTTTTTGAGTTTAGTAAATTTTGCCGTAAATGTGTAAATAAAACAAATTATTTTAATTTCTGATTATATATACAGCAAAAAAAGTAGCATCAAAGTGCAATAAGCTAACAAACTACCCCAAGCAACAATAAACAACACTAAACAATCAGGGGTGGGGGTATGTTCACTGGGAGTGGGTCCATGAGACTTCCCTCCCACTTTTCACAGTAGCCCAGTGGATTAGGGGGCATCAGTAAAAATAGGGGGGTAAATACTGACCCCTCTTAGCCAGGGGGAAAGGTTTACTACTCTGGAGGAGTTAATCCATAGACCCTCTTGCTTGGTCCCCAACTCTATAGATCTGGGGTACTTAAATAAATGTCCTTTCCTAAGGGCCCCCATTCCTAAGTTAACCTGGAGTGAAGGCCCAGTTAATTAAAACTATAAATGCCCCCCCATCCTAACAATCCCCTAACCTTACCTACCTATGGTATGAGGGATCTGAGGTAGGTTAAGTTAAAAAAATTAAAATCAATACTTACTGGCTCAGATCTCTTCTCTTTTAACACATAAAGTAATCCTAGAAGGGTCTATGGAGGGTCCTCTCTCCTCATCTTAGTCCCCAAAGTAGTTCATGGAATGGAATTCATCTACAGCTACGATGTAGTGCATTGGAAGGTCATCATTTTCTATCTTATTGCACTCTAGTCCAAAAAAGACCTGAGCCACTGTCGTTGCCAGCAACAATGTGCTGATGAACATAAATGCAGAGTTCCTCTTCTTCTGGCATCCCTGTCACAACTAATGGTATCTAGCTTGTAGGATCCTCAGCTATCTGCAAAATCAGGTAGGGTTTATACAGCCCTTGTTATATCTGATTGATTAACTTTAAAAATCAATTAAACAATCAGGAAGAAGAAGTGTGTATATAAATCCTAAAGG
>WMED01019445.1:0-12426 GCA_019650415.1 Pipa parva | reverse complement strand
GAACACTCTGCTTTGTAACTGGGTTATGGAACACTCTGCTTTGTAACTGGGTTATGGAACGTTCTGCTTTGTAACTGGGTTATGGGATGCTCTGCTTTGTAACTGGGTTATGGGACACTGCTTTGTTAAGTGAGTTATGGGGCACCTGGTTTTGTTAACTAGATTAAAGGACACTTCACTTTGTAACTGGGTTATGTGACACTCAGCTTTATAACGGAGTTATGGGACATTGCTTTATAACGGAGTTATGGAACGCTTAGGTTTGTAACTGGATTATGAAATATTTTGCTTTGTTGCAAATACCCACTGAAAATTTTCCATTGTATTGCCAATTGCCAAATAGTTGTATGTATGTATGTATGTATGTAGAATTTTATTTATAAAGCGCCACAAATTTACACAGTGCTGCACAGTTCAGCAATACAAATATAATACAGACATGGGAAAAGTGCATTACACAATACAAATATAATATCACAAGGATACTTCACTTTAAGTGCCAGGTTGTAGTTGGCAAGAGGTTGGAGGTCCCTGCCCCATAGAGCTTACAATCTAATTAAAAGTTTATAACTATTTGCTGTTTAATGCACAGGTATATTTGTGTATACATTTGCAAATAGCAAAGTGAATGTATTTTTTTTTTTTTAAATTTCAGAACGAGCTGAATTGTACTTTTTAGGCTCTGCTTTTGACTTTAACAGTGTCACTAATAATAGTGAAGTTATTTTTCATGTAAATGAATCCACTATGTTCCTCTTATTTAAACAAGCACGAACAACTTTCATTTTCCAGAACATATATGGAAGCAGACTGTAGCTGTAATTTATCATTTATAGTGCCGTATCAGATAGATGGCCATTCAGAAACGCTTATAAAATATGTTTTAGCAGTTGTTTCAAACAAGCCAGTAGCGCACTCTGAATAATGCTAGTCTCTAATAAACACACCGTAAAAGAAACAATTGTCATTTTTTTTAGCTCTTGGTTACAATTGCTTAAAGGGATATACACATTTAAATAACAAGGGTTAGATTGTGCCATAATACAAAGATAAGAGAGTATAGGTGATAACTCTACTGACATTGTGCCATAATGTGAAGGATACTGGTAAGTAAAGTAGATCACGACTGACATCTTAATAGATATGTAAGAGTTTGTAGCTGTTGTTTGCCTCTCATTTTAGGAAGAAGACTTCAACAATAACTATGTGAGTTGTTATAATATTGCGCTACTGACAAATATAGAATTTCCATAAGTCACATATAGAGTATAAAAGGAACAATACTATCTAGAACAGTAGTTATAAAAATGTATCCATGGCTTCCAGTAAGCTCTTTTGGCCACAATTCACTATCGGCCACAGGCAAACTCAGTTGGCCACAAATGAATTATTGTCTCTACATCCTCAGCTAAAAAAAAATATCTCTGCATCCCCCTGTGCCTAACTCAGTACTTCTGTCACAATCAGAAAGTGGAGTGCTGCGCTTCCCTCTGGGTAGATAGAAAGGGAACAAATATAGTGCAGGATACACTTTTACCAGGTATATTACAGTTGGATATACTCACTTGATCCCCTTAAGTGTTTGAATGGTGGATTCCTTAAAGGTGTAATCCCAACCTATTGCGACTCTTAATGCACAGTTCGCTGTAATACTCCTTCTTCCATTCAGTCAGCCGTAGGGGATATAAAATTCCCCGCAAAAAAACTTGTGTTAATGTGTTATCAGCAAGTGACTTTTAATTTAAAATAAAATTGCATGTACACAAATAAAAAGGTGTTCGCATATGTATAAAAGACTCCAACGTGTTGCACTACCGTCAGGCTTCTTCAGGGAGTTCAAAAATATTTTTTTCAGTACTTCTGTACCCTAACTCAGGGGCGGCAAACTTTACTATAAAAAAAGCCGTTCCCCCCTCTTTCCACTAAAGAAAAGTAGTCGGGAGCCGTGAAAACATTACAGTTTAGAAACTCATAAATGTTTTAATCTTTTTTTCAATTTTACCTGTTACAACATCAGAATACAATGAACAGAAGAGAATAATAAGAAAAATAAAAATAAAATGACCTTTATTCTGTTGTTTTCATTTGTCAATCAAGGCAGAAGGGAGCCGCAACAAGGAGGCTGAATAGCCAAATGTGTCTCCAGAGCTGTGGGTTGCCTACCCCTGTCCTAACTTACCATTGCTCCTTGCCCATACCCAGTATAAAGTACATTGCACATACTGAAATTGTCCAAAGTTAGAGTTCCCATTACTGTATATCATGCGTTCTCCCTCCTCCACTGACTATGGAATTTCCCTTCTCTTCACTCCGCTGTATCTCATGCTGACATTCTTGTGTTTGGATTTGGGAGTATTTGTCTGTGTTCTGGGTAATGTCAAGACAAATAATGTCTTAAAAATCATAACATGTTGATATTTTGTAGTATCAAACACAGCTGTGTACATGTGTTAACATTAGACACAACACCAGGTTTGTAACTTCGCAACATTTCAAAACAGAGCATTTTTGGTAAGGGGCTACGGTTTACTTTTTCTTAAAACAATCACAGATTTAATATTGTTTTTTCCTCCCATAATGAATCCAGTTTTCTTTCACGAACACAGTTTAGGTATTGAATAGCCAATCAGCGATTATGGCAGTGCGCATTTATTGACTATGTTCTTGTGCTACATTTCTGTTCTAGCTGGCTTTTTCATGATACGTTAACATTTTGAGGTTCCTAATATGACATCTGTTTCATTCTGTTTCAGTGACAGAATTTGAGCAGAGTTTAAATTCTCAAACAGCGGATTCCCATAGCAAATCCGCAACCTCGATTGTATTCCCATTGTAAATGGGAATTTAAAGTTGCAAATATGATAATATTTTCTTAGCAAAGTCGCAATTGTGACAACATTCTCATTTTAAAGTCGTGACTGCGACAGTAGCAATCTATTGCGACTGTCATTAGCTGGCAAATTCATACCTTTATGCAGCAATTCTTACTTTAGCCAATAACCCCCCTTAGACTTTTCCCATTAATTTCACCAATGGCTTCTCTGAGAGATTGTTTTAATATGGAAATCAGTACACTTGAAAGGTGGTAGAAACCAGTGATATGTTCTCAAATTTAGCATTTTTTGTTGTCCAAGTGGTAATGTATTTTAAGATATGTGAGTGGTGAAATATTTAGTAAACAAATCACAATCACAATCAAAAAACATACATCTGTGTGTGTGTGACTAAAGAGGGAAACTAGATTGTAAGCTCCACAGGGCAGGAACTGAAGTGTATGATGAATCTCTGCAAAGCGCAGCGTAATATAGTAGCGCTATATAAAAATGTATAAATATTAATAATTAAAATAATAAAGGAACCATGGCAATAATACAGCATTTAAAAATGTTTAGAGCCTTCAATATTTCAAAGCCATATTCTACTTTTAACTAGCTAATGGAAATGACTGGTTTCATTGTGATCTGTATCCTGGTGAGCCTTACGTTAGTCATGCAATAAGGAAGTTTAAGATATGGCCCCCCTTAAATTAATGGTTCAGTCTCCAACAGTTAATCAATGTTCGATATATTATTTTTGGCAATATGGATAATTTTCTTATTTTCTGTGATTTTTGAATTTATGGTCACTTTCTTAGAGAACCCTTCTTATTAGCTTCCTCTTCAGTTGGTCTGAAAACTAGATTCGGAAAAAGAAATAGGAAGCGATCAGTTGTGTAAGAATGTACATCTACAAGTTTTTGTGAATGGTTTCTCAGAATTCTAAGGCCAGTCAATCAGTTCCTTGATGGACGATTCTAAACTGGAGGAAGTTTATGAGGGCAGTGGAGTTTCTATAAGTAATAATGGCTATAAATTAAAAATTAATAGAAATAAGTGAATTATATACTAAAGATGCATTTATTTTATATTGACAAATGGACAGGGATATACCTGTTGGTGGTTAGACTGCTTTTTTAAGGAAGGTCCCAGTTCTGTTATAGTATTCTTCTTCTTTCTGATGGACTTTCTATGGTAGCATGTAATAAAGTAATTAAAGGGGAAGTATAGTCAGATTACATCTTTACATATGCAGTACTATATCTTAGTGAGAAGTGTTTCTCCCCAGTAGTTGTTTCATGTGATGCAGAATGATTGAGTAGGCAGCACTAATAAACTCCTGCACCAGGAAATGTGTGTGTGACGTGTACTGGCCAGTTTTCCATGAAAAGGTACCCTCCCCTGGACATTTTTGCCCTACTTACTACTTAGCACATGTGCACAAGTCAGCTTTCCCTCTGTAATCTCCTGCATTCCAACTTAATTTATGTGGCCAAAAGGTCAGCACACTGCTTAACCAATAGCAGTCAAGCAGCTTTTTTTTCTCATGTTGCCTGACTTGCAGAACAGACAGAGAAGGGAGAGCGGGGGGAGGAAAATCTCAGCTCGCATGAAAACTAATTAAGAGAAACAAACGCCAAGTATTATTTCTTCCTTAAATGTTTTTTTTAACTATTTGTGTCAGCAGTTGGCTTAGTATAAAGGAGTTTTATATGTATGTGTGCAGTTATAGCCACACTATAGTGCCCCTTTAAAGTTTGGAAATTAAACAATGAGGTAATCATAGCCCATTCCTGGAGATTTTATAAATTACTGCCCATAAACTTAATTTCAATTTTGCAGCGCATTGGAAGATTGGATGACTTGGTACCAGTCTAAATAGCAATACACTTCATTATTGCTTTTTTAGGCAGGTAGAGATGTTGTTGACCATGTGCTGAGGGAAGTAGTGTCTGGGGCATGGGTGGGGGAGAAGGACTAATGTCCCAAATGGATCCTGTGTTCTGTTCCTCCTACATAACATGTATAGATTGATAATTGGCAGCAGGTTAGTTAAATAGTGAGTGGGTCTGGGTATTTAAGCTGTTCTAATTTAGGCTACAGATACATGTTTTCTTTGTCTTTAGTGTCACTTTAAAGTAGTTTGTTTCTGCATAGATTAATAGCTACTGCTTCAAATAGAAATAACTGATTGATATCTCAAAACTGCTATTCCATCTAAATTATATTGCACTTAAAAGACAATAAAAAACCCCAGGGCACATTCTTATCTGCTAAAAAAAATAAATCTACATTAGTAGAATTGCAATACTGAAATTACTACAAATAAAGTATAGTTTGTGAACTATAGTCATCTTGACTTAAAGAGTATTAATAGCCTGTGAAACACTCTAGGGCAGTGTTTCCCAAATGCCGGGTCGCGATAATAAAATGCCGGGTCATGAGAGCGCCGCCCATGAATATTTATGAGCAGTGCCGTGCGCGAAGTCCCTTACCATCGCGCACGGCGCCGCTCATGAACATTCATGAGCGGCGCTCTCGTGACCTGGTTATTTTTGTGCTTATCCTTCGTGACCCACTAAAATTAAATGCTGGGTCACGAAGGATAAGCACAAAAATAACCGGGCCACGGGAAAAAAAGTTTGGGAAACACTGCTCTAGGGGGTTATTTACTAAAGTTTGAATTGTTGCGTATAGGTGTGAATTCGCCAGATAAAGACAGTCGCAATAGGCTGCTACTGTCGCAGTCGTGTGTTCATAATGAGAATATTGTCACAGTCGCGACTTTATTATGGGAAAATTGTCGCAACTTTGCAATAGGGAAATCGGCACGAATCAGCTGTTTACAAATTCGACAGAAGAATTCACACCTTAGTGAATAACCCCCATAATGAGTTTAAACACCAGGACAGGTTTGAATGCCCTAAGGCTGGCAACACATGTTCAACATTGCAATCATTTGTCCCAACTGCCGTTTTTCAATGTATGTAAGTATAATTGTATTTATAAAGCGCCACAAATTTACGCAGCGCTGTACAATTCAGCAATACAAGTACAATACAGACATGGGAAAAGTGCATTACACAATACAAGTAAAAAATACAATATCGTCACTTTTTGTAATGTAAGAAACATGCACACAACAGAAGGAAAATTGTTTTATAAAGGGGAGTGATCAGTCCTTTCCAGCATGGGAGATTAATTTATCTGTTGATTAATGCAATTATGGTTGATTGCTAATGATCGATAATCGTTCCAAGCAGATTTATCAAAAATTCATGAAAAGATGTTGTAATAAATTGTTGTCTTGATGCTACTTCTGCCTCTGGTTAGAATTCTTGCTCCTGTTTTTAATTAGTACAGTTATCAATTGATGATCCCAGGTGCTCCCACAGCACAAGGCACAGGGCCCATTTTGAGTGTTGATGAACACCAGGGATAGTCAGATTCTCTTGCACACGAGATCTTTCAGAACTGGGTTTGAATACAGAATATAGAATAAATATATATAGAAAATAGGATTAAAACAGCTCGGGATCATTATTGCCAAATTTTATGGTAGGCAGCATGCATTCTGGTAGGTATCCTTCTCCTGTGGCTAACAGATATTTATCCATCAATACTGCCAGATAGCTGATTCATCACTGTAGAGAAAGCTTCCATTGCTCTGGAGTCCTGCAGTGTCCTGCCTACTATAATCCGGCTAACAGTTTGCATTGCACTCACAGTTTGCATTGCATTTGTTGAGCTTATGCTAGTATGCAGCTGCTTGACCATGGAAACACATTTCATTAAGCTTCCCATGTACAGATTGTGTGTGCTGATTGGAAATGTGAGATGCTACAAATGATATCAATTTGCGTGTGCCATGTACTTCAGTACTCCCTGTTTATGATTTGGCCTTTGTTACTTCTAAATCTTTACTTAACAATAAAAGCATTTACAGTTGACTAGGGCCGATCTATTGTATGTATGTATGTATAATTTTATTTATAAAGCGCTGTAGATTTACAGAGCGCTGTACAGTTCAGCAATACAAATATAATACAGACATGGGAAAAGTGCATTAAACAATACAAGTATAATATCACAAGGATACTTCACTTTAAGTGCTAGGTTGTGATTGACACAAGAGATTGGAGGTCCCTGCCCCATAGAGCTTACAATCTAAATGGGAGGAAGACTTACATACACAGATAGAAGGGTAATAAGAGCTGTAACAATGTGCTGAAACACAGGTCAATAAATACATATATTAAACATGAATAACTAAAGATAAAATATTTATATAAAAATCAGAGATAAATATCAGTGCTAGTGCTCCATAAGGAAGGACTTCAGTTTGGTTTTAAAAGTGCAAAGGGAATGTTCCTGGGATAGATAAAGGGGTATAGAATTCCGGATGTGGGGGGCAGAGGAAATGTTCCTGGGGTAGATAAAGGGGTATAGAATTCCAGATGTGGGGGGCAGAGGGAATGTTCCCGGGGTAGATAAAGGGGTATAGAATTCCAGATGTGGGGGGCAGAGGGAATGCTCCTGGGGAAGATAAAGGGGTATAGAATTCCAGATGTGGGGGGCAGAGAGAGAAAAGGGATTAATATGAGAAAGGGCAGTATTGGGGTGTGGCACACAAAGCTGGTTGCTATAAGAACAGAATTCCCACAGACATGTTTATTCAAGTCCTGAATGACACGAGTATTTACTATAATCTAGAAATGAAAATGTTTTTCTGTTTGGTGCTTGTTTACATTTATTTATCTTGTTCCCAACAATTCATGGCAGGGCTGAACTTTTTCACTTTGAAAACTAAATCGTTGTCTTCTCATTCTCATCATTGTGTCATTGTAACTCCTCTAATCAGACCTTCCAATTTACCATTCAGGACTGAACTGATCACAGCATTTGCTACTGAATTCTATACTTTTCCCTAAATGGTGTTTGGAAGCCAAACTTACAGGTGCACTAGAATTTAACAACAATAGCGTTTCAGGTTGTAAATGAAACCTTTTGTGTGTGTGTGTAATTTTATTTATAAAGCGGCGCTGTACAATTCAGCAATACAAATATAATACAGATATGGGAAAAGTGCAAGTAAAATATCTCTAGGATATCACTAAGTGCTAGGCTGGCCGACAAGAGGTTGGAGGTCCCTGCCCCATAGAGCTTACAATCTAAGTGGGATAAAAATCCTTTTGATAAAAATTCCTCTTTTTTTTTTTTAAAGTAAAAACTCAGTTAACATTACTTTTCTCTGTTGTTTTTATTTCTAGCCCTATTGAAACCTGCCAGAACTTCTACAAGGATTTTACTCTTCAAATAGACATGGCCTTTAACATCTTCTTCCTTCTATACTTTGGTTTGCGGGTAAGTCTGTGCCCTGGTATTATCCAATTGTCCGCTTAACGCCAAAAAAAAAAAGTTGCAATCAAATACTGTATCTGATTTTTAAACATAAGTAAAGTGCATTATGTCGGTATATTTCTACCAGTTTAGTGCTTCGCGATACGCAGCACTGAACATTTTATCAACCCTCAAAACAGAACACAAAATACGATTTTATTTCCAATACATCTGTAAACAACAATGCATTGTTTGTGACTAGTTTTAAACAAAATTATCTCAAAATACTGTTTTCTGCATTCTCAAGAATCAGTTGCACTTATAGAAAGTGCTTTAAAATTTACAGGTAATGAGCAGATGCATGTATATACGTATAATTTTATTTCGTAATTGCTACTAGCTTGGGCAGTAGTGAACTAGTCAACTAATGAACTATTCAACAATAGAATTCTAAAGCAGACATTGGGGAATTGAAGTCCTAATAATACATTATTGTTTATGTGCAAGGGGATTACCCTGAACCATAGCTTGCAATCTAAATGAAAGGGAGACTTAAATATGCAAGTAGAGTAAAAATATGAATAATACATCTCGGTCATTGGCCTATATGTGACAATCATAAGTGGAAACAAGTTGTGGAAAATAAAATTAAACACAAAACATGAAAACCAGTCCTAGTACTCAAAAAAAATTGTGCTTTATTGTAATTTATTTTGAAGGGCTTTTGTGAGTGGAGATGGAATAGCAGTGTAGCATTGCAGAGTTATAGGGTAGCAGAATAGAAGGGTACAATACAGGTAAGGGCAGTACTGATGAGTGGTGTATAAAGACAATTGTTTTTAGAGAAATGGAGGAAACAAGTTGGAACATGCTCTTTCAAGGGTGTTGTAAGTGTGATTTCTGCCATGTGGCTCCATATGATCCTGTACATCTGTTTAGTTCAGATGTCGGCAACCTTTTTGGCTGAGAGAGCCATATACGTGTAGCTCTGCTCAGCCCTATTGAATCCGGAGCCGCTGACGTCATATGTGAACGGCTCCGGATTGGCTAGCAAACCGGAAGCGCTGAGAAGAGAGCTTTGTCTCCACAGCGTTTGCTGTCAATTAGCCAGCAGACTGTAATGAGTGATGCTTGCATGTAAGCACCACTCATTACAGTCAAAGAGCCAGATGCAGCCATCAAAAGAGCTACATCTCGCTCGAGAACCATAGGATGCAGACCCCTGGTTTAGTTGATCCAGGTTTCCTTCTGTGTTTCCGTGGAGCTTTACCAGCTGCCACCAGTGGAGATTTAACCCAGAGGGTCATGATCTGAGAATTCCTAGCCACAAAGGCCATAGCACCTTGCAGGTGGTCAGGGTGAAGACCAAGGGGCTCCTTAGACTCTGCGCCTCAGACTTAACCAGTCCCAGCTCTCACTGTGGTAAAGTGGATCCCCTAACCTACATAGTATACCTTAGTCCCTACAGAGGCGTAAGAGTGTGCCTTAGCTCCTTTAGAGGCGCACTGACCATTGTTCCTATTCCCAAGCATAGTGCACCTTAATTTCTTTAGTGATTAAACAGCATCTGGATCTGCCTTAGGTCTTCCATAGATTTACTGGTGCTATTGTAACCATGTAATCCATGACAATAGACCAAAGTAAGAGAAGGTGGGAGGCTGTAGGCCAGTTAGTAAGCCATTGCAATAGTCTAAGTGGCACAAGATTTGAGCACATGTGAGAGGGGTACAGAAGGATAGAAAAGAATTCAAAATTACCCCAAGACAATGATCAGAAGTAACTGGGTGAATGGTTGAATCTTTATTGAAATGGGGAAGATTGGAGTAGGGCCAAGCTTTGTTGGAAAAGATCAGCTCTGGTTTAGGGACGTTTCATTTGAGATGGTACTTGGCCATCCAAAACAAGAATTCAATTATACAGAGATTTGCATCAGGATTTCAGGTGTTAGTGCAGGGGTGGATACGTTAATTAGCATCATCTATGCACAGGTGATACTGAAGACCAAGGGGGTTGTTCTCTAAAGTCCGAATTGTCACGTACGGGTGTGAATTCGCCAGCTAAAGACAGTCACAATAGACTGTTGCTGTCGCAGTTGTATCTTCTTTTTAATGAGAATATTGTTGCAGCCACAGCTTTAAAAATTCTTGCAGTCGTGACTTTACAATGGGGAGAATTGTCGCAGTCATGCATTTGCTATGGGAATCGGCTGTTTGAACAGTCGAATCGGACATTAGAGAATAACCCCCAAAATGTGCAGATACAGTCATAAAATAAAGATTGAAGAGGATGAACAAGGATCGATTCTTGAGGCACACCCACAATAAATTAAACGAGAGAAGAGTTATTATTGCCATAAGAGACAGAATTAGAAAGGTCATTATTTCCCACCGGTAACCCACATTACTAAGGTATTTACATTGTTTAAAGGAAACAAAGGCTATTTTGGTGGTGATGTTCCTTCAGAGTAGGGACCTGCAACCTATGGATTATATTTTGGGGTAAGCAAGGCGCAATCCCTGCCCTGTATGATGATCACTTGTAATAATAAAACAAGTAACTAATGAGCAATTTGTTTTGTAAGTAAAATAAAACAGTGGATATATGGAAGCACATCAAATATGTACAATTAAAGAGAAAAAGATTATATTAAAAAATAGGTTTCGTGCAAAGCAACGGCAAGTACCCGGCAGTTAAAATTTCTGGATTATTCATTGAGAAACTGATACTTGATCCCATGTTTGACAACAGCCTGTGAAGCTGAATAAAGGAGTGAAAAACTTAAAAAGGAGATAAATTCCAGTTTTTTTAGTTTCTCAACAGAACGTGTGCTTCCATCGCATGGTAATGGAAAGAAAATAGATGAAATCCGGAATTTCTTTTTCTCACAGTGTCTTGTTTACCCCATGATAAATTTCTCTTTATTTCTCAGATTTGTGTGTTTTATGACCATGATGCTTACCTTGTAGCAGGCCTTTATTCTATAAATCTTAAATATTGTTCAACCCTACCTTAACAGCAACACACTGCAAGGGTCCCAGTAAAGTCCCGGCATGCTGATTCTACTTACTTATGGATTGTCTTTTTTAAACATGTCGTCAATATATTGTGATTATTACTTTTGATGTTTAAAATGTGTGCTATTAACACTAAGGGCCTCATTGTCTAATGTGTGAATTCACCTGTCAAAATCACTACAGATTGAGTCGCACCGCCAAAATAGACATGAATTTACTCACTAAGTGGAGAATTCACTTGTCAAACAAGTAGACAACAGTGGTGATCACTGCTGCATGTGTAGTTTGGCGTACTTAGTCAGCAGCAAAATTCTACAAGCGAAGGGCAGTGACGTCCGTCTCACCATATCCCACTAACTGTATTCTGTGATTATTCTATTTCTATGTCACCTTGTCCCTAGGTCATGTTGTCATTTAGTCGCAGTCGCCATTGTCACTTTTTTATGAATGGTCACCTTATTCCACACTGGAGCCCTGTTATCAACCCCCCAATTCACTACTTTGAAACAGCAATTTCAAACAGGTGAATTTGGAGCAGTACACCTATTCACATTCACACCCTCGACACACTCCTCCGCTTAGTCAGTAGTAGAAACACCTGCGCACCTGCACGCAAACAGCTCCGTAAGTTCACCACTGTTGTAGATTCCTGAATTGGTCACGTGTTCACCACTTTGCAGAATTTGCTCAAATAGCAAACATGAGGAAGTGGCGAACAGACCAGTGGATTCAGACCTATACGGCGACTATTCGGACTTTTGACAATGAGGCCCTGTCGCTTCACTTTTTAAATATTTTTCATTTCAACTCTTTATTTTATTTGCTCATGAACAGGCATCAAAACACTAAGGGGCTTATTCACCAAAAGCCATCATTAGCCATCTATTTTGTAGTGTGGCACAGTCATTCAGACAGTACGAGCCCTGCCATCAGCCCCCTAATTCGCCACTTCAATCTGGCTAATATGACACAATGCACCTTGTTGAATTTACTACTGCATCAGACTTCGATGCTTGACGAATAGGAAAATGACTTGTGCACGTGCCCGTAAAGTGGTGGAAAGTGCTCAGTAAGTCTGCAACTGTCGTAAGCTGTCGAATTGGTCTCGAATTTGACACATCACAGTTTACTGAATACACGAATATGGGCAATTGTAGAATTAATGTGAATTCACACCTTTATGCAACTATTTGGCCTGTCATGTACACTCACCGGCCACTTTATTAGGTACACCTGTCCAACTGCTTGTTAACACT
>WMED01019444.1:0-12427 GCA_019650415.1 Pipa parva | reverse complement strand
TTATCTCTACCCACAATACTTACTTGACTTTTTCTCAGCTGATTTAACAGTACATTTTGTGAAATGATGCTAATGGTAAGAAAGACAATGGTAATGGTGACAAGAGGAAAAAAAAAGAAACCCCATTTATATTAATGGTAATGTTCTAGAGCAAAAAATTAGATAATGGGTTTCATTTGGAGACTGCGGGTTTACAAAGCAGAATCTGGGTGGCCAGAGAAACCTTTATGTCTTTTTTTAAAGGCAAAAGCAAGTGACAAATTCTGAGTTTAGCTATAAAAAGAATAATTGTTTCCCAGGATAGTATAGCATGAGTAGACTGTTGTGTCGCTCTGAAGTGGCAGAAGCTGATTGGTTGTACCAAATTGTTCAGACTAGTGTTGGTTCTCAAGTAACCATGACATGATACATTTTGACATGGTGATCAGTTTGTGATTAGTTGCAACACAGTTTCGATGCAGACGCCATTGAAATGAATTGGATGGATTTCCACAGCTAATGGTAGTGCCAACATCAAAATGCCACGTGTGCCACTGCCCTTACGTCCTCTTTACATCTGCACATGAGCAGAGAAAGGCATGTATTTGTTTGTTTCAGTAAGTTTCCTCAGGTTTCTTGTCCAGTGTGTGTTTAAGAACTCACAGTAATGTATGGACACCCTTGCAGCCACAAACTGCCCCACTGTGTGTAAAATTCATCAATCAGTTTGGAGTTTTTCTGTGCTTACTTACATATTATGGAACTTGATATAAATAGGTTAAGTCTTTTCAATCAGAAGATATCAATTTTAAATAAAATAGCAAAAACATCCTTATCAGATAAGTACAGCTATGGTAAGTACAGTACTTTGTGTTTTAATTATTGTTGGATATGTATCTGAATTTCCTAAAATAACACATATAAGGAAGAGCAGTTACAAAGTAGAACCAAAAACAGGTGTTTACAATCAGCAGAGTAGAAGCTCCTCTAACTTCCTCTAACTTTCACAAACACAAAGCAAACTCCAAGATCATAAAGGGGAAGGAGGCGCAAGTCAAAGTTTTTATCACTATTATTATATGTTTCTAGCCATTGCTAGCTCTTCATCAAGTGTATTATCAAACAGAGTTTCAGAATGTAACCCTCATAAATCCAGCCTTCAAATAGTAAATTAAGTTTATTGGTAACAAAAATAGTAACCCAAAATGTCCAATGAAATACTTTCACAAAATGATAATGAATGCACATATTTCCTTAGGCTAGGTTCACGCTAGCGTGTTGTGCGCAGCGTATTTAAAAAAAAAAAAAACTCCAGCAAAAATACGTTCAGAATAGATGCCAAAGAAAATCCGTAGAGAACAACGTTAATGTAAGAAAAGTGTTCACATGCGCAGTGTATTACGCTAGAGCGCTGAATGCTGTATTTCTTTGAGCACATGGAACGCAGCAAATTTTATGTGACTACATTAGTTTCAATAGGAATTGAACAATTGTGATCACACGCAGAGTATAATGCACTGCGTTTGCTAAGAAATAGTTCATGTGACTTTTAGGCAATTCTGTAATTACATGGAGCTGTCCAGCACATTTGGTACTAGCCAAAAAAAAGAAACATATAGCAAAAAAGTGCACAGGAAAATTAGCTGAAAATAAAAGCTAATTTTTGAAATGGATCTCATTAAATCCAACTGAAATTAGGGAACATGTCTTTGTCAAATCAAATATCTGTGTGTCTCCACACAGACTCATTGTCAGAGATCCATTAAATAGTTTGTAAAGGCCACACTGGCCTTTCTTAAGTATATTGGTTTTATCTATAAAATAAGGTAAAGGTGATGCACATGTTCTAGAATACAAAGTGGCCAATAGGTAAACAAAAATTGACCAACAGTTTTGATCAAATTCAAAACAATGCAGTGTAACACAACAGAAAATAGTACAGTGTATAAAATACACACTTGCACATCCTAGAAGATTAACCTTGAAATTCCATAGTTTTATTTTATTTATATTCAACAAATCTGGGCGTCTGGTGACTGTCGTAACATACATTTCAAGGTTAATCCCTCACAGAAGTGCAAAAAAGGTAGAGAAATAGCTTCTATTTGGTTTGAGAAAGAACAGGTGTGTCCGAAACATTGTCTATCAAGTATGTATGCTATATAAATACATATTCGCTTTTGTTTTTAAAAAGAGTGCTGTGAAGATCGATTTTTTTTCTATACACATGCATACTGTATATACGTATATTCATAAAAGCAAAAAAGTTGGCACGCACTCCTGGGTCTAGAAATTAATTAAAACAAACAAAAATTTATTAACTCATGATTAAAAACATATATGAATATAGAAGGTATACAGCTCATGTGCCGGCTCCCCCTCTTAGGCCTTCATCACAGCCGTTCAGAGGCAAAAAAGAAATGAGATACTGTATATACAGTATATGAATACTGTATGTATGTATATATATATATATATATATAATTTCTGAGTACGATGTCAGATCATTGAATGTACTAATAAAAATAAGGATGGGCAAATATTGGCTATCATAAACCTATTAAACTGTAAATGTTACATTGTAAACAAGCCCCTAGATGACATGATGCATAAGATTGCAAACCTAATTGCACAACTCTCCTGTTAGTGGAATAGTTTATTATGGCCCAGTAATAATCCACAGATCTTTTTCTAAGGCAAGGTTTATTGATTAGGTGTGAGAAAATTGCAAACATACTTAATCAGGCATCAATATGACAGTTAAAACAACAATTTTTCAGGATAATAAAATGGCAAAGAAGAATGAATACTTCAATACTACAACAACCTTAAACAAATGGAAACCTATTTGACTTTCACTGATCTGCCCAATTTTTCCAGAGAATTACAACGAAAAAGACAACTGAGGAAATAGAGAAATTTGTTTTTCCTTTTATAAATGTTTAAAGAATGACGTTATCTGGGCAAAGCTAAAGCACAAAATACAGTATACCCATAGTTACTTTAGAAACCAATATCTCTAGGCTAGATATAAAGCATTTGCCACAGTTCCTGTGGCCTTACTTATGAAAAGTAGTAGAAAGTATTGGCCTTGGTAACTTGATTCTTGTAACTGATAAATGTATTTTATGTTAAAGGGATACTAAAGGGATACTAAAGGGATACTAAAGCCTGTAAGAAAGTGCTTTCTGTTTCATGGCCACCTAGTATTAAGTTCAACGAGTGTTAAAATGACAGATTAAGGCTTACCAAGTTTGCAGAATAATCATAGAAAATTTAAAAAAAAAACAAGCTAGGTCCCTAAATATTAAAAATAATGGCCTATCTACGACTATACTTAATTCCCTTAAGGTGTATATTTTCTGGACCCAGTGATATGTCTAGTTTAATTATGTTAAGTTTAATCATGTGGCTCAAGAACTGGTGTAGGAAGGAGGGGTTGGGTTTTTCAGAGCACTGGGATGACTTTTCTGTGGGCTACAGGCTCTTCAGTAGGGACCTAAATGGGGAGGGTGCAATTTTTGGGGGGAAAGGATGGCTAGAAGGTTGGAGGAGTGATTAAAGGAGCACTATAGTGTTGATTGATACTTACCTGATCTGTCTAAAAGCAGTACTCTAATTAGGGCAAAATTTATTAAACTTGGAAAAGCCATTTGCGCTTTTCCGAGTTTAATAACTCGGGAGAAGGCTTTGAAGTTTCTCTTGATAAGTATCGTGAGATTTGCCTTGTGCGATACTTGCTGTGACAAACTTTTTTTATTAAATAGAAAAGGAAAGGTAGCTATACTGTATGTATAAAGTATAAGTGTACTGCTGATAGATCAGTATTCATCTGATGATCCACAGACCAGGTTCATCAGATGAATAGATTGTCACTCCTCCTCGCTACCAGGTTATGTGAGGGACATCGGTCCCTCACTTAGGCCCGCCCCCTCCGAGTTTCACTGAAAGAAGAATTCTAAATGAATTGGCAATACATTTGATAAGTGATTATAACCCTTCCCAAATGTTTTGTTGGGAGAATATCCATAACAGCTATGCCCACCGGAGAGTACAGGTTTAAAAGGAATCCAGGAGACCACCAGAAAAGTAGCAAATCTGGATCTCACCCATTAAGGACCCACAGTGGAATCCTGATGTCACTAACAACTATCTCCACCAGAGAGGACAGGATTAAAAGGAATCCTCAAGACCACCAGACAACTAATAGGTCTGGATCCCACCCATAAAGGATCCATCGCTCTTCCCCACAGTGGAATCAAGTAAGTAGATTTAGTTCTCACCCACTCTGCTACAGCGTTTACTACACTTGTGTCTTGCACATTTATATCCCTAGAGTCAAGCGTGGTGCTCCTAACCCCACAGTACATCACACCATTTTTGATTTCCTGCAATTTATTCAGTGCCGTATAAAATTTATTGATAATTATCCCTGCTTTAATACTGATACACTTTACATTACTTTCAGTGAAGCTCCTTTTCCATTGATTTCGCCAATTTTTATGGCGGGGACTTAGAAAAATGTTCAAAACCATCACAATATGGAATAATGGGTTTTCATCACTCTAAACCAGGTAAATACTTTTTGGCCTATCTACCTTTACATAGGTATATTATTATACCAGGAGAAGACTTTTTTAACTTTTATAAATATCTCCCATTGGGGAATATTTATAAAAGTAGTCAGGATTTTTTTTTTTTTAAATATCCCATTAAGGGCAAAGTTTAATAAACTCAAAAAAGCCTGATTTTGCTTTTCCATGTTGATTCCCACTTCTGATAAATATCGACCCCATACTAATGTAAAGTATGGCTATCTTTCCATCAAAAAATTCCATCAAAAAACATGATCAAAATATTTATCGAAAAAATCTTGTGGGAATAAACTCTGAAAACTTCCGAGATCTTGTGGGAATAAACTCGTAAAAGTGAAAATCGGGCTTTTCTGAGTTTATTAAATGTAGTTTGTAGTCTTTTTTATTGAGAACATTGTGCCAGTTAATGAGAGTAATGGCATCTCTAAGCTGAGTGAATGTAGCCTTTATTAAGTTAAATAGTATTAGCAAATACTGTAATATATAGAGGCAAAATGCATTTATGTAACAGTGACAAATAGAGAGGCAGAAAACTTGATGATTTAACTGTTCCTTTAATTCAGTAACTGTTACTGCCGTAATGTGGGGAAAAACCTCTGATAACACGCTGTGATATTCTGATGAATTCTGTCACGTGGAAAAATCACTTTTACTGCCTCAATATAAGCTTTTCTACATCAGTTGATGAATAATAACTACATAAGTTAGCAGCTATATTAATCCCTTTAATGCTATTTGTAACCACAATTTTTATTTATTTATTTTTTTTTTTGTCACAATCTTTCAGTTGTAATGCTTTTCTCTATTGCTTTCGTCTCCATGATTAGTCAAGGTAAAATGTAATTTCGCTATAAACTCATTGGCAGTTTTATTTTAAATTGGACAATTGTGTTGGCAAAACTATGAAATTTTGGCAAATTAGAGGAAAAACAGTGACAATTTGATTTGAAAACAAATACTGTGATAGTTGTTCCCATGATAATATTAGAGTTACAGTAATATGACAATTTGGCTTTTACAAGGCGCTCACATGTTCAGACATCCCAGGCACTCTGGCATTTTGTTGTATGTACTATATGGTATATGAGTACTGCAGAAGTGGGATGATTTTACAAATGAACAGTCGCACCTGCCAAGTAGGCCTGAGTTGCAAATGTAAAAGAGTTCTAAAATGGATATTACAACCCTTGATACAAATGCTCCAGGAAAATCTGAACTTCTTGTCATTAAAGACAAAAATATTGGTATTTGAATTGGTTTAGTAGTTATTCACCTGTCGTATTTGTCAACCTATAATTATTAGTTATTATTATTACTATTTGAAGCTAAATTTCTGATTGTTTGCTTTGCATTCTCTCTCTCCCTACTGGTTGCAGCCATATTGGGCTTTCTGGGGGACTTTATACTGTAAATATTGTATGCACCTGTTATCTAACGTTCCATATAAAATAATAAGACTAGGCAAGGGTTTGTTTACTTAACAGATTAACAATGGCCCGCAACCACAAGGAAGGAGAAAAAAACTCCAAAATAAAATCCAGCAGGTCCCATATTATTACTTATTATTACTATGTAGAAATAAACACCATGCCAATCAGATGTGCTTTTATTTCAATAGCGCCATTTGAAAGGTTTTAATAAGTATAATGTTGTTATAATTGGTAGTATAGTGATTGGGGCATGAGGATCGGACTAACCCCACATATTCACCTCTTTCTTTCCTAGGATGAATGTGGGAGCGCCTAGAATAACTGGGCAGTACCCTTGGGGGGTTGATTTAGACATTAGTTTTGGGGTAACCTTTGAATCGCTCCTCCTTATAACTTTGTATCCCCCTTGCTCAATAGACTCACTTACCGTGTGATTTTACTTGCTTATCAAGATTTATCTGATTAAATGTATTTTAATTATTTTTTGACATGCATGTAATTAACCTATTTTGATTAACTACCAAACAAAATGTGTTTTGACAGATAATCCTGATAGAGAGATTGTGAATATTAGTTAGATTAAGCGACTGGTAGATGACACTATTGTGATGTAGTGAAGACCTACTATCTGTTCTCTTCTTCTTTTTTTAATTTTATGGTATAAAATTGCTTGGTACCAGCACACGTGATGTCATTAAATAATGTTATCTAATTCAAATGAATACAGTAGTAGTGTCCTTTCCTTTTTCCCCTCTTCCCTATTGCTTATTTGTATAATTTGTTGAAAGTGGTGTTTAAAGGGAAACAAAAGTGACAGGTTGGATGTCATGGTAACTGCCATCCAGCCTGTGCCTAGCTGCTCCCCCAGGTAAGTAATCCAGTTTGCCTTTAGGCTGTCCAAGCTCTCAATTTCCCAATGAAATGGAGGACTTCGGCAGTTCAGAGTGCTCAGGACTTAGGTTCCCCCCCCCCCCGTCCTCTGGTCCTCTGACTCTGAATTTATATGTAAGCTGTGCTGATAGTAGTAGATCAGGATCTGTGCCATATATTCAACATTTTCAACAAGAAGGGGTATTCCTAAACCCTTGGAGTGGGGCCATTGTGCTCTTTCTTTCAGTTCTGAAATGAAAAGCTCTGTCAACTGTAAGGCAAGTCCCCTGCCTTTTTAATAGGTACAAAAGGCTGGCATGTGACTTTAGCTACCCTTTCAAATGAACCCAAATTCTGGACCAAAATGGAATTTTCCAGTTAAATAATTCCTTCATATTAAAACCTTTTGTTCTGAGCGGGTCAATTTTTTATACAGAGACATGGTACCAACATCTCTATGACCTCATTGTAACTTTTGCCCTGTAATTCTGTGTATATTAATTCTGCATTTTATTTCTACTTGATAGGAAAAGTTTCCTACTTGCAAGTGTACGATTTTATAAAAACAAAAAAATATATAGTAAAATAAAATCAAATAAATATGTGAGGTCCTACAGTTTGAAATGATATAAACTACTATCATTTTTTTAAAAACATTTCTTTATCTATTAATGCTCTATTTATATAGTTGTAAGGTTTCTATTTTTATGTTGATGAGAGACTGATGACAGTGTATGTCATGCTCTACAGCATGACACAATAATAATTATAATGCTATAAAATTATGTCAACATAGAAGCAGATCAAATATTAACAAAATAGCAAACAGTGCCATGATGTTATGGTAGCAAATGCTTCCTTGTTTTTTTTCCAGACCTTTTATTGCAGTCTCTCTGGTAAAAATGGAGATATCAATTATTTTTACAAAAGTCTTGCTCTGAAAGAGTAAATTAATTTGCTACCAGATGTTGTCTGTTTGTAGTGTAACTGTTATTGTTACTTCTATCTATTTAAACTACGAGACATACTGTATAAATTGACCATATCATACATATTTCTAAGACTCAATAAAAGTTTAAAAAATTCACTTTAGTGTATAATCTTCTATTGAATGGTTCAATTAATTTGATGAAAACGTGTATCTAGCCTTGCTCTGAATTATAACATGTTCTCCTGTTTTGAGATCATGGGAAGAAAGATGAGTACTGTAGTATAACATGGTTCAATATGGTTCAGCAGTAAATAGCATAAGACAAGCTTTCGAGAGAGATATTCTATCTTCCTCAAGTCGAAGAAGCAAGTAAGAAAGTACCTGAGGAAGAGGGATTATCTCTTGAAAGCTTGTTTTATACTATTTACTGTTAGTCCATATAAAGTATCATATTATACTACAGTACTCATCTTTCTTACTATTCAACTGGACTAATTTGGCGTAAGCCATTTTTGTGCTGAGATCGTGGGACATGAAGTGTTTTGACTAGTAAATGCAATTTACTATTTATTAAATAAATAATGCATTTCTAACGGTTATAATAACAGTTTAATATTTATTAAACTGTTCAAAAACAATTTTATCACCCAAAAGAATTCTCCACTCTCACCCTATGGAGATGGTCCCGTCATTTAGCCTAAGTCCAAAATATTTCCCCATTGAAAAGAGCCATCGATATGGATCTGTAATGGAAGGAACCCTCATAGAAAAAAGCATTGTAAAGTTCCCCCTGTTAACATCTATTGGTAATTATATCAAAAAGTAGAGGGGAAAAAATAACTAACAGGGAAATGGGGTGAAATAAATCAAAATGGTCAAATTGGTTTTATTAAATATACCCCTAACCACTAATTTATTTGTATCCAAGTTCCACAAGCCTAAACTGTGCAACAACACTTAGTAAACTCTGGGCATTCTTTTTCTTTCCTTTCGTCTTTAAAACTTTCAATTTCATTATCTAGATCAGTGATCTTTAACTCATGGCTCTGCAGCAGTTGCTGTATTCAGCAACCCAATGATAGCCATTGGCCTTATAGATAATAATATAAATAATTCATTATTTTGGAGAACCTTCCAGTGGCACATGCACATTTCTTGTTTTACTGAATACTTTGTTTCCAACTTTTAATACACTTTGTTGGTGGTGAATGACATTGGGGGTTATCATCAAATTGTCCCCTAGATGTGTAACTCAATATCAATTTATCATTTCTCCAACTGAACTTATTCACCAAAGATGGTATACCTAAGCCAGTCATCTCTCCCCTCTCTCATTGCAAAGCAACAGAGGAGGTAGGGGGACTTGTTCTTGGATGACAAACCAGCCATCACTGATTAGAACTTTTTCTAATACCCCCTTTGCATGGTTTACCCCATCTCCTTTTCTTTAGGGATGTTTATCTACTGACTAGACAAGGAAAGATGTAGTAAACTGCCTCATCAGCTCCTTCCTCTCCCTCTTTATACATCTGATCTGGAGGGGCTGTCTCCACCATTTTCTGGTGCTTTAGCCATGAGGAAGACTTTCACTATATTTCTTGACTTTAAAAAGATCCTTCTTCCCTCTAGCTAAGTTTTTATGCAACTGAGGTAATTTTGACTATCTCGAAATTCATGTAGCTGCATGTAAATTTATAAACTGTGCGGTTTGCTTCTAGAAAGGTACCATTAAATTATAATAGTGAATAGATTTCCATACAATCCTTATAATAAGTTTTTATATTTCTATAATTTACTCCTCTGAAACTTTTCCCTCTTCATTTAAACAGGCCTGTATTAAACCCATCTTTAAAAAAACTACACTGGACTCTGCATGCCTCACTGACTACCGCCCTGTCTCTGGCTTCTAAACTTCTAGA
Organism: Pipa parva; assembly: GCA_019650415.1. Taxonomy (NCBI): domain Eukaryota; kingdom Metazoa; phylum Chordata; class Amphibia; order Anura; family Pipidae; genus Pipa; species Pipa parva. The sequence continues at coordinate 2,703 of WMED01019444.1, read as the reverse complement.
ATGTCTTGTCTGCACTTATCTTACTAACTCTCTGCTTGTGTACTATCTCCTTAACCCTCTGCAGTCTGGTTTTAGGCCAGGCCACTCTACGGACACTGCTCTTTTTAAACTTGCAAATGATCTCCAGGTTGCCACAGCCAAAGTTCACTTTTCTTTTCTAATTCTCCTAGACCTATCCTCTGCATTTGACACTGTTGATCACTCCCTTCTTATTCAAATTGTCCATGCCCTTGGGGTCCGCAATCAAGCTGCATCTTGGCTGGCTTCCTATCTTTCTGAACATTCCTTTTTCATCTCCCATGCTAATGACACTTTTTCTCCTGTCCCACTTAGGGTGGGGGTGCCCCAAGGTTCTGTCCTTGGTCCTTTCCTGTTCTTCCTGTACACTCTTTCCTTGGATGATATCATCAATTCATTTGGTCTTCAGTATCACTTGTATGTAGATGATACCCAAAATTATTTATCCGGTCCTGTGCTAACACCTGAAACACAGACTCAAATTTACAGCTGTCTCCTAGTAATCTCTTCATGGATGGCCAAGCACCAGCTAAAATTAAATCTTGCTAAAATGGAATTGATTTTCTTTTCACTCAAACCTGGACCCACTCCTATCTTTCATCAACCCTGTAACATCTGTACTTTGTCTTGTGGTGACTTTTGACTACGCTCATTCCTTCTCTAAACACATCTCTTCCACTTCTAAAACCTGTCAATTTTTCCTTCACAACATTGCCAAGATCCTCCCCTTTCTCTCTCAGTCCACTGCTAACACTTTCATGCATGCTCTCGTTCTATCCTGCTTGGACTACTGCAACATTCTTCTATCTGGCCTTCCAGATTTCCACCTCTCCCCGCTCCAATCTATTCTAAATTCTTCTGCCAGAATTCTCTCCTTCTCTCCCCAGAAGGGACAACTTTTCTCCCAATCCCCCTCTGCTCCTTTGCTCCCTGTAAGCAAACAAATCATTTACAGTGTTCCCTTTTGACATTAAAGGCACTTCACACTGTTGCCCCTCCCTACATTTCATCATTTGTATGCCCGTACATTCCTCGGTGTGAACTGTGCTCCTCCCAAAGCAACCAGCTTTGCATACCACACACCTCTACTGTCCTTTCTCGTCTTAAACCCTTTTCTCTCTTTGCCCCTCACATCTGGAATTCTATACCCCTTTATATTTGCCAGGAACATTCCCTCTGCATTTTTAAAACCAAACTGAAGTCATATCTTTTGGAGCACTACACTGATATTTATTACTGATTTTTATGTTTATATTTTATTTTATCCTTATTAGTTATTTATGCTTAGTATTTGCATTTATTGACCAGTATTTCAGCACATAGTTACAGCTCATATTACCCTTCTATCTGTGTATGTAAGTCTTCCTCCCATTTAGATTGTAAGCTCTATGGGGCAGGGACCTCCAACCTCTTGTGTCAACCACAACCTGGCATTTAAAGTGATGTATCCGTGTGATATTATACTTGTATTGTATAATGTACTTTTCCCTTGTCTGTATTATATTTGTATTGCTGAATTTGTACAGCTCTGTGTAAATTTGTGGAATTTTATAAATAAAATTATACATACATACATGAGTTACACATTGTGAATTTAAACCCAGTTTGCCTAAGCAAGTATATGATTAATCTAAGTCTGTCACTGAAAAAGTTTCAGAACAAAAAGCAGGAAGTAATTCAGTTTATTATTAACAGAAACTAATGATTATATAACATTACATTTCTCCATTTGATTTGGACTTTGAACACCACAAAATAGTTATATGCATTTTATCAAATGATATTATGTTTGGTATGACCTCCATGATAGGGTTTGGTATTAATATGAAAGCAAATATAAAATACAGAAAATGTGATACATAAAGAGGGGCCCTATTGGCCTATAGCGCACCTTCAGTACATACAGACATTCCCCTTAAAATGGTTATATGTTTAGGCTGACAAGAATCACTGCAACTTTGTTTTAAATCTAAAACTTACTAAAAAAAAAATTATTTTTATAGTGATCAATTGATTAAATAAACATAATAAAGTACAACCTGTCATTTTCTTTCAGCACTACCTATTTTGAGATCCAATTGATCTTCTCTAAAAGGAAAGAGTCTGTCTGCAAAGTTTACAATGCTTAATTTTGTGTGAATTGCACAATACCCACTGGAATTTTAAAGTATCTTCCTTGCACAGAACACCCCCTCTGGGGAGGTCTTTTGGTAGAATTTCTGGTCCTCATTAGCAGAGGACAGGTAGTTATTAGTCAATGTGTGTGTTGTACTTGGCTCAATAAAGTTTGTACAAAGAAGAAGAAGAATCTCAGGCAGCAGTATGTGTCTTCAAGAGAGAATCCAATACTTTTCTCACTGTTCTGTAATACTATCTGTAATACTATCTGTAATACTATTTGGGACCTTTCCTGGTGCTGTTAGTGTGGAACCTAATTGTATTCCTGTTTGTCTGTTTTAAATTTACTGGAAGCAACCATGTTGTTTGTGTTGGTTAATCAAACAACATTTATTTAACAAATATTGACACTCCTTTCTGCAGTCAATTTTTGTTTTCATGTACTTTCCCTCTTTTAAGGATCGATAACAATTTTTCCCCATTGAAATAAATCATATTGATATACAGTATACCCTGCCCATGACTTTGATCCCACACCTCTGTGAAGTCATACTCACTGTCCTCAGG
>WMED01019443.1:0-12427 GCA_019650415.1 Pipa parva | reverse complement strand
AGAGGCGTTAGTATGGAGGAGTTAATATGGAGGTTAATATAGAGGCGTTAGTATGGAGGACTGTCTAGTGAGCTGTATCTCTGCTGGGAAATTTGATTTTTTATATAAATTTCTGTGGAATAGTGGGACTGGGAATTACTCTAGGTTACATTGCTTTATTCTGTAGTAATATTAGGATATGTAGGGGCTCCTCTAAGGGAAATCATAGTGTGGTTTAGTTAGAGGAAAGATTCCCACATTCCCCCTCAGCATTACTGGTTTCGTTCAATAATGTTTTTAATGGCGGCTCTGGGATGTTTGTTGGTATACGTAGAATACGTCAGGGATTTTCTTCATTCTAAACGCTAATTCAGAATCCATGTCTGTATTCTCTCCTTTTACCCAAGAATCCTGCGTTGGCAAGCCCAGCACGCAATCATGGCCGCCCTGCGATCTGATCCTCGTTATTTTTACTTTTTTATTTTTCCAGAATAGATTTGACTTTAAAAATGCATGAAATGAAAAAAGAAGGAAAAAAAAGTCTGAAAATAGCTGAAGAATAACAAACAGATGTGATTACTGAATTTGTTCAATGGCAAATAGCAGGGATTATAGATATTTTTTGTTTAAGAAAAAAAACCAACTCATGCCAAGTTTGGTGCTGAAAGGGACTTGGATGGTTCCCAATAAAAAATGGCTGCAATGCATGTGTGTGGCCATTTCAGTCTTTCCATCTGGAACAAGATAGCGATGGGCTTTATTGCATTTTGACCCTAAGAGCTTGCACTTAAAAGAATTTAGAGCTTCCCAGAATCATCTACAGAAGATAAAGCCTCCCTAATCTTGTATTAAATCACATAGGGCAGTTTACCCTTGAGAGTTCTATTGCAGTGGTTTCTCTCCATCACTGATAAATCACTGCGCAGTACAATTAGTCACTGCGTTGGCGAATCTCCTTAAAGAGACATTACATAATAATCTCACCTGTGCTACGCTTGTGATTTTACTGTGAATCAAGCCAACAGGGATTTTAATTGAATTATAAGAGAAATATAGCAGCCTGCAATGTGTGAATCGGTTGTTTGTAGAGTAGTGTTTTACTATCCTTTCTATCCTTCTGAATTACAAATGTAGTTGGCACAGAGTATCCGTGCCCTGATGTCTGTACAGGATTGTGTTTGTGTGTGTGTATATGTGTGTGCGGATAGTTTGTTTATTAACTTTATTTTGCACCCGATAGGGGTAAAACCCTACATAATGGTACTGACCCACTCCTACCCAAACAGATACATTAAAGAAACAGATTTGTTGCTCAATCTTTCACTGTTCATACACAGTCAGTGCTCCTTTAAATATAATGTGCACATGGAGCTGTAAGCTTCCATGTTTACCGGCTCCCTGGCGCCAGTTCTTTACTATATTGCCATTCAGAAAGACACAGGGCAGATGTACATTTCCAACCGTGGATTGATATCGAGCCTAATAATGGCAAGGTTGGATTTAGAGTAAATGGAGCCCTGGGTAGTCCCTTTAATGTGTCCATTAGACTAAATGTGCCAGGGCCCCACTTAACCACGCCCCCTCCATATAAAATCCCTCCCACTGATAGGATAATTGTGGCCTGTAGCACTGCCTGGTACACCCCTAATTACCAATAATTTCCTAATTCTCTGGATCTACACATTTCCCCTATAGTCCTGCTGTAAAATCATGGGTTATCCCCTTCTTACTACCCAGTGACACCCTTAATTCCCTGCGGCTGGACAATCACTGCTCCCATCCCCTGACCGCACATTGGTTATCGTTCATGTTTTAACTTAGGCTTATTCATGAAGGTCCGAACAGTTGCGTAAAGGTCAGAATTCACATTCTTTCACCTTTTCCTGGTCTTTTGGCATATTCACCAAACTATGCCATGCGGCGAATTTAGAAACCAATTCATACGCCTACGACAGTCGTTAACTTACAGAGTTCTGTCGCATGTCGAATTTGTCAGTTTTACTTCTCCAGACCGCCGGTGATTTAAACCGCCATTTGTAAATAAGGAGCGGAAAATCTGCGACTATCGGACCGTAGCCGCTAAAGTTAAGAGAATTCACTTTTGACAGTTCAAATTGTAACTTTGACGAATAAGCCCCATAAAGTAGTCTTTAATGGAGACAAAAAAAAAATTGCGCAACCCCCTTCCCCCCAGTCCCCTGTCAAAACTACTCATGGGTGGATTAAAGGGGAAGCTCGCAACCTTAGTGCTTTTTTGGACGGTTCTAAGTGGCTCCGGAAATGGTCCAAACGTTTTAATATTCTGTGGTTTGTTTATAGTTGTCACTGTTGAAAGCTTTACTTCACCAACAGCTGGAGGGCTGCCAACCGCCCACTCCTGGGTTTACCTTGCCTTTAAAGCAACATTCCACGGATATTCTGCGCCAAGTGACAATGACGCTTACCTTGTCTCGCTCGTTCCTCCCTGTACCGGGGCCTCTATTCTGACAGACACTCTGTGTCTCCCATGCTCCATGCTTCAGGCACAGTTTAATGATTTTTATATCTCTTTGATACTGAGTTTGTCAGCCTCCAGTGCTGACACAGACTCCCATAATGAATTCCTACTCAAATTCCTTATTACTGGGGGATTCTGTCTTTTCTCCACATTTCTGCTTTATCTTGACAGTCTTTTTGAGAAATCGCTAATAAACAGCTCAGAAAACCCCACAGGGTAAAAGGAATAAAAAAAACCTTTAAAAGGGAGTATTCAGTTATTCAGCGATGCCTGTTTTCTGTCTCTTCTAAATCCGTGAAATATAGACGTGGCCTCATAGACACAGCGCGTGCTTCAGGGACCGGTTCCCCTACAACCTTCTGTCTGTGTGTATATATATATTTATTTATAAGCACCGCTAGGTTACACAGCGCTGTACAATGTAACAATACAATTATAATATAGACATGGGAAAGTGATTAACATAGTACAAGTGAAGTAAATTACACGTGTAGAATCATATAGATCGTATGTATGTATGTATAATTTTATTTATAAGCTCCGCTAGGTTACACAGCGCTGTACAATGTAACAATACAATTATAATACAGACATGGGAAAGTGATTAACATAGTACAAGTGAAGTAAATTACACATGTAGAATCTATATATATACACATACATCACTGTAAGTGCCAGGCCATGATTAAAACAAGAGCTTACAATCTGCTGAAGAGCTTACAATCTAAATTGGAGAGAGCCTTACATACATAGATTAGCAGAGTAATAAGTGTAATAACAGAATATTCTGGGTCAAGAGCTAATCACAAATGTAAATACACACATAAAGAAGAAGTTAATGTAATGTGACATTGGGGTGAGGATTAATGTGCTTGTTCATAGCTATGTTTTGTCCCCAGTTGCTGCCTCCTCACTGTAGAAGTTGTGTTCTGCAGTTGTCGATGGTTTATTCCTTTAGAATACAGAAAACCTAAAATGTGTGTTTTTTTCTTCTGACCCATACAGAACCAAGGGTGACATCAAGTTAGCTGGATTGAATTGAAATCAGTAAAGTTCTGTTTATATGGGGCTGTTGGCATATATAAACATTCTGCTAATGTAAAGCAAATGATTATTGTCATTTTTTTAAATCCAGAATTGTAGTATTTTTCTTGCTGCAACTCTTTAACCCCAAGCAAATTAATGTTGCTGCTAATCTGACAAATAACATGAGTCACTACCTGGAATGCAGTTGAACTCTCCCAGTCTGCGACTCATAATTTCAGGCTAATTTCACTAAGAACATTAGTTCATGACGCAAGTAAGGATTTTAAATACAGCATCTTCTATAAGTGAAAACAAACATAGGTGACTCCCACGTAAAGGGAAGTTGGGACATCAACATTTACTGTGATTGGTGGGTCGTTCCACTCCCACCTACTCAATTCAATCATACAGCACTATATAGACGCACTATGTAAATGGTAATGGGAAACTAATATAGAAAGATGGCAGGTTAAACTATAGAAAGATGGTGAGTGTGTGCATGTAGGAGACTGAGGGCCTCATTAACTAAAGGCCCTATAGTAGTGTAGAGCTGTGAATTCACATCTATTCTCCACTTCCCCATGTTCACTTACTGAGCAAAGTCTGCAAAGTGGCAAATAAGCGTCCAATTCAGGCGACTACGCAAGTCTCAAACTTACAGAGATCTTCGCATCTACTATTGGCTAAGCGGAGGAGGGGTGCGAAGGAGCGAATGCGACTAGATGTACTGCTCCGAATTCACCTGTTTGACTTTGCCACTTTGGACTGTTGAATTGAGGAGGTTTGATGGCGGTGAATTTTCGACTATTATGACTACTAGAATTGTAGGGAAGTTAATTTGTCCGGTGAATTTGCACTTTAGTCAATGACGCTCTGAGAGTATGTGTGAGCGTGTGTGTATGTGAGACACAGAGAGGGGTTATTCACTAAGGTGCAAATTTGACTGTTGAATTCACAAACAGCGGATTCCCATAGCAAATCCGCGACAATCTCCCCATAGTAAAGTCGCAACAATTTTTTAATGTTAAGATTGCAACAAATGTCCCATAAAGTCACGACTGCGACAATTTTTCATTATAAAGAAGCGACTGTGACAGTAGCAGCCTATTGAGACTGTCTTTATCTGGCGAATTTGCATGTATACGCACAATTCGGACTTTAGTGAATAACCCCCAGAGTGTGTGTACGTATGTCCTTTAACTAAACTGCAATGTGCGGTGGTGTAGCTTACTGTACACACATAATATCTATGTGCTAATTCCAGCTACTCTCTACTTCTCTATAAATTAGCGGGAGCCGACGCATTGTTACTGAAGCAGTTTCCATATTGTACAACACTGCCTCTAGTGGCCAGGAAGGAGGTGTTGCTATTATTAGAAACTTCCCCCAAACCTATGCATCCTATTGATAAATAAGACATGTTTTCTTTTTTCATTCTCTCTCTTTTTTTTTTTTAACTCCTGACACCATTTTTTTTTTTTTGAGCTAGTTTTGGCTTTTTGGAGTAAACATCACTGATTGATGACCTGTACCAAATGGAAGGCAGTTTTCAAACTGAGATTGTTACACTTGGCAGCAGAAGAAGCAAATCGAAGGGAACGTGCCAAGCTTATTCCCACTCTAATGGGTTTATATGTCGGTGATGTCAAAGCAGTAAACGGCTCAGATCACTAAATGTCAATGCAAGAAAATAGAGGGACGTTCAGTTGTAACTGAGATGTAGTTTTACATTCACAGCCAGTGTAGGAATGGAGATCTGGGGCCCACAGGGAAACAAGAGTCAAGGGGCCACGCAAATTCTCTTTGTCCCTTTAAATCATTTTTCCTTCCATCTTGTGTCTAACCTAATGTAGTTGATTAGAGTCAGGAATGAAAGGGGGCAACTGAGGTAGCCTCCTCAGGGTCTTCATCCCATAGTAAATGCGTGTGCTATTGGAATGGAATTAAGTCTGTGTTGGTTGTACAGGAGAGTTGCATCTTGACATCTTTTCTTTGGGTGGAGAAACACCTAGAATCAGTACTGCGTCTTCCCATTCCCTGAGGAACATAGCATACTGTGTGGTCAGGTGAGGCCTAGCTGACCAGTCCAACATTGCTTCCAGATCCTGAGTCATAAACCAGGATTACTCATATATTGACCATATGCCCTGTAGGCTATAGTCCATTCAGATGTCCACCATCTTGGAATGGGTATTAAGGAGTCCATGAAATTCTCCTTGACCAGAGAAATTGCGTTCCCAGGTCGTTTTGCAGTTTCCCATTTAACCAAACACTTTTACATGACATTTTCATGTAAGTTGAGGGTGAGTCATGCCAGCTTGATTTATGGGGTTCCTGTATTTATAGAAATGAGAATTTTTGCTTCTATGGAACATTTCATCTTTAATATAATTATCAAGGCTCATATGACAAGTATACAAGCTCCAAAGTTAACGTTGATGGGTGTAAATGAGTTATTCTGAATATAACATTATATTTCTGTTATTAACTCTCTTAAAAAGGATTCCATTTTATACCGGTCAGTCTAGCCTCTTTGAGCCTGCATGGTCTGTTGCTCACATCTGATTGGACATGGTGGCTTGTCTGTGTCCAATCAGGTGCAGATGCACAGTTGCTTGACATTTTCACCTTCAGTAATTCCTTATTATATGGACCCTGTACTCCAATTATCATCAAGGGTACCATGGAATTTATAAAGGTCATTTTGGCCTATTGGCCACAATCCAATTTGATTCGCTACGTTTTCGCCATTTTTTTCCTTTTCACTGCATTTTCAGTTTCCCTCAATTTATGTAGTGCCAAATAAAATGTATGGATATTGATAAATATGGCTGCGTTAATACCGCTACATTACTTTCAGTGGAGCTCCTGTTCCATTGATATCATTGATCATTTTGATGAGGAAAAAATGTTCTAAACTATCTCCATAGTGAATAATGGGGTTTCCCCTCCCTCAACCACCAGATGAACACTTGTCACCAATAAAAAGGTTAGAAGGGGCTTAAAGTGGACCTGTCAGCTTGCAATCGTTCATCTGAAGTAAAGTAAATCAATCGATTAGCTAAATAATAATGATGTTTATTTGCTAAAAAGCTTAAGATTATAAAGTAGGTCTTACTGTAAGGTTGTAGCGATTTCCAGATCTGGAAGCCGCCATTATCGATAGGACCTGCCACTCAAAATCTGTTTCTACTCCCCCAAATACTCCTCTCTCCCTCGGCCAAATCTTACGCATGCGCGTCTTTACTATGGGAATATTATCAGGGTCACAACATTACTATGGGATTAATGTAGAGGTCAAGAGTTTAAAAATTGTTGCAGTCGTGATTTTACAATAGGAAATTTGTCGCGGTCGCGTATTTGCTATGGGAATAAATGTAAATGTCAATCATATATATGACTATTCCTCTTAGCCACGCCCAACCTGACTCGAGAAAGAAAAGTCGGGCTAAGAGGGAAACAGACAGTGAGAAATGATATACAAAGGTACATCTACATTTAAATATACATTTATTTCATTAGTAGAACATAATTCAGTATTCGAGTTCAGGTACAATTTAATACTACTAATGTAAAGTATGGCTACCTTTCCATCAAAAAATAAAGTAAAAAAACTAAAGCGAAAAGCTTGAGCAATAATCTAGCGGGAGCAACTCGAGATCTCGCAGGAAAAACTCGAAAAGCCGAGATCGGTCTTTTCAACTTTAATAACTTTCGCCCTAAGAGAACTAAAAAATGGAAAATCCTATTACAATTCCAGTTCGCCAATAGTTTGGTCACTTGCCACTGCTTTCTGTGATGTTTTTTTGTAGTTAATTTTGACCACATAAATTAAGTTGGAATGCAGGAGATTACAGAGGGAAAGTTGCCTGACTGCTATTGGTTAAGCAGGGTGCTGACCTTTTGGCCACATAAATTAAGCTTGGAATGCCGGAGATTACAGAGGGAAAGCTGACTTGTGCATATGTGCTAAGTAGTAAGTAGGGTAAAAATGTCCGGGGGAAGGAACTTTTTCATGGAAAACTGGCCAGTACATGTCACCCACACATTTCCTGGGGCAGGAGTTTATCAGTGCTAACTACTCAATAATTCTGCATCACATGAAACAACTACTGGGGAGAAACACTTCTCACTAAGGTATAGTATTAGATATGTAAAGATGTAATCTGACTATAGTTCCTCTTTAAACTATAAATTTAGAAAGGCTGATGGAGCCAGCTGTACAACAAGTATTCTTATTTATAGCAAAACATCTGCCTAAAGCCAGAAATTAAATGTAATGAAAGGGGGACTAGGACAATATAAGCTTTTCTAACCGTCCTTCTATAACCAGAAACCTTTCAGCACTGTAAAATAATATTAACTAATAATTTCAATTTTTTAACCATTTTAATGTTTTTTTTTTAATTTGCCCGCATATGTGAATTGAGATTACAGTATCTCCATCATTCGTTGCTCTATTTTTACAAACGCCATGATTTATAAAGACAGACTTACAAAAATAAATATTTCCTTTAATTTAGCTTAGGTACAAGAAAAATTGTGGTTTCCGCCCTAAAATACACAGGTCCTCTCGCATTTATCCTTAAATAGCTCTAGATGTCAAACTCTTTGGCATGAGACTGAGAAGCTGAGTATATTTGGCGCCAGGTCTGTTGTTGAGGTTGGAAACGGGTGCTTCATATCACAATCTGATCAGTCACAGCCACTTGTCCAACTCTAAAAACTCAATTCCTTCTCCAAACGTACAATTCATTCCTGTGCCAGGTGTACCTGCTGCGCAGTTTCCATTGCTGAGATCCACTAACTGCTGTACTGGAGTACATTAAGGGGTCAGAACTCACATCCAATCCCCACAACCCGATCTTTGTGTATTCATCAAACAATGTGCAACTTTGTAAATTCGTGACCAATTTAGACACTTGACAATGGTTGTGAATTTATAAAGCCTTTCACTTCACTCTGCGTTCGCGTGCGCAGGCAATTCACCTAAGTGTTGGAGTCTGTTGAAAGTAGCAAATTCGGCAAGACGTATTTGTGAATCTGCCTGTTTTACTTCACCGGATCAAAATGGCAAAGTAGGGCCCCTACTGTCCGATTGAATGCATCACGCTATGCAATAAACTGTGTGCGACACCTTTCGCTTTGGCACTGTGGGAACTCACCACTTACCCAATAAGGAGTATAGTATTCACGACTATGGACAGTTGAATTCTTAGTAATAAGCCCCTAAATTTGGACAAGGATATAAGGTGGGTACTATGAAGTTCTATAATGTAAAGATCCAAGGTCACAGGTAGAACTTTGAAGGTCATTGACTTGCCAAGATAAGACATATGTAGACACCTAACTAGACACTGGACTGAACTTTGATTGGATTCAGCTTTCAGAACTCCATGCGAAATTTATTAAACTCGAAAAAGCCTTTTTGGCTTTTCTGAGTTTAATCGGGAGAATGAAACTTTTTTAATTAAATATATCCATGGAAAGGTAGCCATACAATATACAGTAGCTACTTTTCCATGGATATATTTAATTAAAAAAAGTTTGTCATGGCAAGTATTGCACGGTGCAAATCTCAGGATACTTACTGGGAGAAACTTCAAGTCATTCTCCCGAGTTATTCTGAGTTTAATAAATTTCACCCGATTCACTGGTCAACTCACAGCGGGTGTCTGTTCCCCCATTAGAGTTTCTTTCTAAAGTTCCTCCCCCCAGCTTCAGAAACTGATACGTTCACTAACAAATCTAGTGGGGTCTAGGGCAATTCTAGTGGGACTAGGCGAATTCTAACAACATGGCAGCTATCAGTAAAGATAAAAACAGACAGAAAGTAATAAAATTCTTGAATTTCTTTGGGCAAAATTTAATAAACTTGAAAAAATCCATTTCGGCTTTTCAGAGTTTAATTCGGAAGTTTCTCGCGGTAAGTATTGTGAGATTTGTTTCGGTTGATACTTTTTCCACTGAATATTTCCATGGAAGGGGTAGCCATACTGCACTAATGACATCCCTTCCTTTGGTGAAATTCGCATCACTGTCTGCACTGAATGGCATTTATCAAAGTTTCATGGGCGTGTGGAAGGGGGGGGGGGGGCAAGGGCCACCCTTGACATACAACAATGGCCCTATCTTCCTCACCCCAGAGTAGTACATTGGAGTTATTCACTAAAGTCCGTATTGTCGCGTAAAGGTGTGAATTCACCAGCTAACAACGGTTGCAATACACTGCTACTGTCATTATGGGATGTTGGTGCTTTATTATGGGAATTCTGACGCGGTTGCGACTTTTCTATGGGAATTCACTCTATAGTGAATAAGGAGTAGGGAATCAGGGTGTAAGCCACCAAAAGTGATGAGAATTCACTATGACCGTCAAATTCTCACTTTAGTCAATAAGCCCCCGGGAGTAGTCCTAGCCTTCCCATGCTCCTCTCTGTCTATCTTACTAATGGGTGGCTGTCCCCATCCCCATGCGCAGTTTGATTCTTCTGCAAGAGAATGCGCTGTTTAGTGAATAAGGAGGATTGAGTTACATCTGTCTGAGCATAGGGAACCCAAATTTATGTGAATTTGCTGCAAACGTTTTCTGCACCCGGACACTGAAGGGGCTTATTCACTAAAGTCTGAATTGTTGCGTATAGGTGTGAATTCACCAGCTAAAGACAGTCGCAATAGGCTGCTACTGTCGCAGTCACATCTTTATAATGAGAATATTGTCGCAATCTCGAGTTTCCTGTGGAAAATTGTTGCAGACTCAACTTTACGATGGGGAAATTGTCACCGTTGCGGATTTGCTATGGGAATCCGCTGTTTGAGAATTCGACAGTCGAAATGGCATCTTAGCGAATAACTCCCAGGGGGAGTAGCGCAAACCAGATTTCTTGCAGGGCCAGCTAAAAGACAGCGAGGCACTGTGTATCCTGGGAAACATGGTAGCAAGCAAGCCCTCTAAAAACACACCATATGTTATTGAGTGCTTAGTGTCCCTTTAAATCCAGTAATGACTCTGTAATGAAGAGATCCATCATTACTGATTTCAGATCATTGCAGAAGTTTTCCCGTCGGATTAAAGGCGATGCAGGTGGAGCGGCAAGCAGTTTGAATGAGACATTTCACATCATTGAAAAATTCCCTTGCGGTATCCCTTTAACCCTTTATTCCTTAAAAGATAGCTATCTCTTTAAGTGTCAGCTCTGGGTTTATATTTACATTAATCATATTGAATCCCCATAAGTGGGAACACAGGAAACATTACAGACACTCTCTTAAATTGCAACGCGTTTCACTTTCACTATGATGCACAGTCTGGCGATCTGTTTGTCCTTGTGACATCACTTGATGCTGATTCCCTTTTTTTATTATTATTATTAGTATTATTACTGAGACTGTATTTAAACCGCTATATTCACAAATAAACTGCTTTCCTGGTAAAGTTAAATGAGGACTTCCCCAGAACTCAGCATGGAATGATTCAGGGCTCACGTAGGGTCAGTCTTGGCCTTATGTGGTGCCGGTGGTGAGCTATGTAAGATAGGGATTGGCCTATGTACTAGAGTCTTTATTTTAATAAAAAGCAGTTTTTGTGCTTTTGTAAATGATGATGGATTTAAATGTACAGTCCCCATTGTAATGCTTTTGTTAACCTTCTCACATTTAACCATTTACCTCCGCAGCAGGGCATATGTTTACGCTGCTACATTTCCAGACGATGGTAATTTATTTCATCTGTGCATCACATTTTTAAAGGAGAACTAAACTGCTTGTCTAGGAGTGAGGCTAATTATACTTACCATTGTAGGTCTTTTGTCCCCTGCTGCTTCTACTGACAGTGATGTTCTTTTTGCAGCTTTCAGGATCGCAATCCCCTTGCAGGCTTGCCTCCTCTTTTTACATCACTGATGCAAGCATGTGCAAAAGAAGTGTTAGCGCCCCCGATGGGCCCTCATTTACTAAAATCCACATCTCCTAATTTCCCCTATTATCATGTCCAACATTGAATGTCACGGGAAGTAAGGACCGCCCTGGCTTGAGTTTTGATATTTAATTGGCTCTCCCCCCGGGAGCCCTGTTTAGCCCCAGCTGGGCTGAAGGAAACAGTTTCCTCCACTTCTCGCTCAGATGTAAATGGGGAAGATGACATTGTCTAAGGGTGGGTATAAACAGAGTGAATCTTCAGCCCTGGGGCAGACGGTGGTTCCGCTCCAGTGATCTCTATCATCAATAAAGGTGCGGCCAAGTCTTTTTTATTTGGAAAGGTAAAGCCAATCCGTCGATGGACCACAACTGGAGAGAGTAAACAGACAGTGAACTCGGCCACCAATGAGTGATCTCATTGTTGGGCCAATCAAGTCTGAAAATATCATATGAATTTGCTCTTAGTCATCGTATTGAATACCCAGTGCTTCCGGTGTATACCCACCTTTACTAGCTGGTATCCAAACCACAGTAAACAAACAACGCAAGGCAAACCGTCCCCTTTATGGGGGTTATTGACTAAAGTTCGAATTGTCACGTATGGCCGCACACTACCCAATAGACTGCTGCTTTCATGACTTTATTATGGGAATATTGTTGCAGTCGCGACTTTACTGTTGCCATGGATTTGCTACTGGAATCCGCTGTTTGAGAATTCGACAATCAAATAACCCCCTAAATCCCCAAATTTACAACTACACCTGTTTAAATTTTATGTACATTTCTTTACACTGCATCCGATGTGAAATCCATTCATTTCATTCTATCCGAGCACATATTTAAATCTGCTATTCTCAGGCTTTCTCTAGATCTGGGGTCTCAAACTCGTGGCCCGCGGGCCAAATGTGGCTCTCGGGATGCTAGTTTGCGGCCCCCGGTCCTGCGTTCCACCAGGTGTTTTTTTCGCCGGTGGAGCGCTGGATCAGACACAGAGGAAGTCCTAGCTGA
>WMED01019442.1:0-12427 GCA_019650415.1 Pipa parva | reverse complement strand
TAGTCAATTTCTAGCTTCTGCATATAGTCAATTTCTAGCTTCTGCATATAGTCAATTTCTTTTGACAAGGATAGAATTCCAAAAGTGTGTTTGTAGCTTTTGGCATGTCTCTTTATACTATAACGTCTTATATATTCATTGCAAGAGAATATGGTTTGGCCTGGATCTTGAAGATGATGTTGAAGACAAGACTGCATCTTGTTTGTGTAAATAGGATTAATTAATAATTTGTGAAACTAGGGATTAAAGCTAGTAGCAGAGAAAGACATCTTCAGTGCTTCAGGATTCATCAAGTATTGATGGACGTCTTTTGTGAAAATGTAAAAGATGAAATTCAATCTCAGCAAGGAGTATATGTGAAATTCCTGGTTGGAAAGAGAGAATGGGGTATGTAACTGATAGTTGTTAAATGATTATTAGTAGATAGTTGCTTAAAATATCTGAGCTCATGTTTATCCATCTTCAGAATTGTTGATTAAGGGCAGATTGAGAATATTTATTGATGGGTTCAGTTAATAAATCTAATGTATAAATCTATTAACTTCGGATAGAAGGCAACATAAATTGATGAAGCCTTTGTAGGACATCTATTTCTAACCTGCTTTATTTTGGGAGGGGGGTCTAATAGATATTATGTGGTCTTGGATGGCATGTTATATACCTGAAAATCTGAAAATCATTGTTTTTTTTTTGGGGGGGGGGGGGGGTTTGTAACATTGAATTTTTATTCACTTATATATAGTCCAGCATGATTTAATTCATATCTGATACGTTATTTAGCAATAAGGATAAGGATTTTGTAATATTTCAATAAGGATAACATTTTGTCACTGAATATATTTGTGTCTTGAATTCTTATTTATAATCCTACCTTACTTCCAGTAAACTGTAAAATGAAACTTTTTTTTTTTTCTGAACAATCTGTATCGCACAAATTTAAATTAAAAAAAAAAAAAATTCCCCTTCAGGGAAAATGCAGAAAATGTTTTAAAGGAGTAACAATTGCATATTATTGTGAGTTAGATTTAGGGTGGTATATTTCCTACAGTTTGAACATGAATATTTAACAGGAAATCAGACTAGGAGCTTAGAGGGGCTTGGGTACCCAATGGCCATCAAAGTGACAAAGAAATGCAATCAACCTTGAGGTTTTCCATAAGCCTTGCTTTCATCACAATTCACTCAACTGTACTGTGTCATTTCAAAACCATCACTTACCCTGATACAAGTGTTATTCCTCAGCATCCTAGAAATAAATGCAACAAAAAAATAAAGAAATAATTATAACCATAATTTAGAAGCTTATTTTATTCCACTGAAGATATTTCATTTGCAATCTATTTCACATCATAACGGAGGTCAATACAAGTCAATTTAGAAATCTTAAAGCCTCGGCCAAAGTCTGACAGTGTTAAAGCATTATGCCAAGCCTCTTACTGGGTGCTGCATATTGTGGGTGGACATTAAAACGCTATTACATTTGATTGGCAGCATACAGTTTACTCTCAAAGCCAATTTAATGCTGACATAATAGGTACGAATACACTTAGAATATTGCGGATCTGTTAGTAACAAAAGACTTTATCGTAACAGATGTGAACAATAATGAGAAAGATGTATTTTATAATAAACATATACATCACTGCTACATTTACACAGGGGGTAGACTTACTCTGTTTTCATGAGCTTTTCAGGGACCATCTTTTTTTTCATTGGAATGTTTCAAATCTGATCACAGACGGAGAGAATAAAAGGTAGAAAATTACAAGGTACAGTGTTGTGAAACTAGAGTCAGTTAATGGAATTGTCAAAATAGCGATACTCATGTCAAGGTATCCATTAAGCTGTAAAATGGTCAGATATTCTGCATCCAAAAAAATCAAAAAGGGATTTTTAAAAGTGTGGAATGAAAGTGGTTGTGGGGGTGGTTAATAGCAGTGATGTACCTGCTACTGTTAAATGTAGTTGCATTAAAAAAAAAAAATCACTGAAATTAACGTCTACAAACATATAAAGTGTGTGAATTGGTTGAAAAAGGTCTTGAATTAATTTCACTGAATTGTTTAAAAAAATGTATCTTGTATCTTGCCAATTACAAAGTCAAATGTCAAGTTACAATGCCAAGTAAACAGCAACAGCTCAGGTATAAAACCAAGGATTAAGTTATAAAGTTAATCATCAGTTAATCACCAAAGTAAGTTAAGGGGATTATAGGTTTCCTCCTGTTTACTGCACCTTTCCATTATGTGGTTATTGTTAACTGCAGAGATCTGGTCCAGACATCTGTTAGTTTTGCCTTGAAGAAGATGCCCAATCATGGCCATTCTGTGTATCATGTGAGAGTCTTTAGCCTTATGGGAACTTCCCATTGAATTTACCTTGCTGTAGCTAAACTGTGTTCCGTCGTTATATAACCAGCCATATGTAGGGTCATTCTATAGAGTGGGCCAGTTTCTGCTGATTAGAAAATATAAAAGGCCTGAGTGTGGATAAACAGATGTCAAAAATGGTTATACATTTCTCCTTTCCTTTTATTTTTAATAAAGGTTTCATATTTAGCTTCAAGACACTTTTTAAATCATTTGAGGTCTTTATTTTTTCTAATCTCTTTCTGTAAATGTATTTACAATCCCCATTTTTTGTTCTATGTATTATTCAGCATTATCAGTAAAATGTTTTACCCTTAGGATTTAACTTCTGGGGAGCTCTTTAGTTGTAACTGATGGGAGATAACTGGATTTTAACACAAGGATTTTCTATTTGTAATTGTATTTTATAGGTCTGTAGCCATATGTCCTTCAACAACTCTATTACATCCAAATAATTAAGTTTGTCAAATGTAGATTCTAAGGTAAATTTAATCATAGGACTGATCTACTGTGTTTATGACTGAGGGAAAAATTATCCAGCTTGAGACCGCTACCTTGAACACATATAAATATCATTCTCAAACCTTTTCCATAAAAACAAATATATATATATATATTTTTTTTCAAATTTCAACTCTGGAATACAACATGACTCACGTTTGTCCATTAAAATATTCTCATTCTTATATGCAAGCGCCATATTCACAGCCATGCTTAATGTGCCTTATTTTTGCTGAAAAAAGTTCTTGCCAAATCTGAAATAAAGTTCTTGTTTTTTCTAAACAGACTCTGTACAATTACAAAGGAAACATATTTCTTGTGACAATATTTTTTTTCTTTTGACAGATATTCCCTAATACATTCAATGCATTTCTCATCTGGGAACGATATCTAGAAATTGCGTACATCAGTAGTATATGATATGGCATTCTTGGGTACCATGATATTCAGGATATGTTTACAAAATCTGTAATGTTAAGGCACAAGATTTATTACAATATCCGTGAGGGAGATATCTATATAGATAACAATAGGTTGATAGACTGTATCTACATCAGAGACTACGTCTACCTGGAGGATTAACAAGTGCTTTGTGAATTTTAGGTAATAAGCAGAACCTTGGTACATGAGAATTAGGGTGTTTTAATAATCACGCAGCATCTGGAGAAATAATACAATTAAACACTGCCTCATCGAGTTATTTTAGTTATTACATTATATTTTTTAATTTCCCAAGGAAGGTCTTTTTCTAATATTTTTTAATGAATAGAATTATTTAATTCTCCCAATGCTACCCTCTCATATGTTTTTGCTTCTAAGATCCTTATGCCCCAATCTTAATCTGCTCTTTCTATAATTATAGTAATTTATTAGGTAAACATTTTTCAGTATAATTATGTTCTTGTCACGAGTTTCTATGCATCTTTTGATGCACCCCATGATCCTATTTGCTTAGGCAGCTGCTGCTTGACACTGGTTGGTACAGTTTAGGTTATTGTCAACTAATATTCACAAATTCCTTTCCATGTCTGTTTTTATCAGTATTTTCCCTTTTCTGCCCAAGTTTGCAATGTATCTAGATAATAATTATAATAGAATACTATCCTCTTTAAACTGTTTAGTATCACCTGCAAAAATTGAAATTTTACAATGCAATCCCTCGACAAGGTCATTTCTAAATGTTATGAACAGAAGAGAGCCCAAAACTGACCCCTGGGGAACCCCACTATTAACAGTAACCCAATGTGGGAATTTACCATTAACAACCTCCTTCTGTTTGCTATCACTGAGCCAGTTACTAACCCACGTACACACATTTTCCCCCAGTCCAAGCATCCTCATTTTATGTACCAGCTTTTTATGTGGCAAGGTATTATATCCTTTGGAAAAATCAAGGTATATGACACCCAGTAACTCCCCCTGCTCCAGTCTATATCTCATATCCAGGCAGGATCGATTCCTCTTAAACCCATGTTGATATGGAGTTATACATTTTTTTATGTTAAGATACTCTAGGATAGTATCTCTTAGAAAACCTTCAAACAGTTTACCCACAATAGAAGTTAGACTTACAGGTCTATAGTTTTCAGGTTCATACTTTGACCCCTTTTTGAATATAGGGACCACATTTGCAACACGCCAGTCCTTTGGAACAGTCCCTAAATATTAAAAATAATGGTCTACCTTTGACTGTACTTAATTCCTTTAAGACCCTAGGACAGTGGTTCTCAACTGTGAGGATTCTTCCAACAAAAAAGGGGGGAGAAGGAGACGAGCAGCAAAGTACCACAGTGGTCTTGGCACCAGCTAATCCCTGGGTGCGGAGTCTGAGGAGCCCTCCGGTCTTCACCTTTGACCCCCGCAAGGAGGTATGGGCTTTGCAGCCAAGGACTCCCAGGTCGTGGTCCCACGGACTAGCTGACCACTGGTGGAGTGGCAACAGGACAAACAATGGCCGAGAAGGCAATGCGGCCTGCACACAGGAACACGAAGGCAGGCTGTATAGGAGTATCTGTAGGCAGTAATAGAGGTAGACAGGGCAGGCTGACAGGCAGACAGACAGACAGGACGACAAGGCAGGCTGACAGGTAGGCAGGCAGGAACTAGACAGGCTGTCAGACAGGAAGGCAGGCAGGCAGGCAGGCAGGGACAAGGCATAACTTTATTAAATGGGAAGAAGCCACCAGAACTCTTTCACTAGCTGAGTTCTATAACCGGGCGTCTAGATTGAGGGAGAGCGCCCTTATATAGTAATGCGGCCATGTACGTAATCGCGATGCGGCCACATCATAAGCGCGCGCTGAGACGTGTGCGCACGATCACGAGGAGGAGACGTGCATGGAAGAGCCGCGGCCCGAACGCCGCACCGAGGGAGACGGAACCGAGGTAAGTCTACTGACATCAACCTTGTTGAGACCACGACCCCCCCAAGTGATGTCACGCAATGACATTCAAGCAAAACGTCATCGCATCGTATGTCATGTGATGACGTTTGGGCCCGACGTCACTAAGCCGGAACCCTTACATAAAAGGACCTGCGCTCTCACGAACAGCGTGTTCGTGATCCCTGTAAGAGCGTCGTTCGACCCCAAACAGGTCATGACCCACAGGCTGAGAACTGCTGGCCTAGGGTGTATATTGTATGAAGCTGGGGATTTATCTATTTTAAGACAGCACAGTACTTCATTCTCGGTTAGACCAGCAACACATATGGGAGCATTTACTTTATTTCTCTTCTTTTCACCTGACATTTCATTTTCTTCTATGAACACAGTGGAGAAAAACTTGCTTAGTGAATTTGCTTTCTCCCCATCTCCCTCCACAATGATCCCCTCATTACTTTTTCAGGAGCCAATGCTTTCAACCTCAAACCTTGTCAAGCCTTAACAGTTTGTTTAGTTTGATATGAGAGCACAAATCTCAGTCACTTATTTAGTACAGATGCATCAAATTCAGTTGATTTTGTAATAACTTATTTAATTTTCTCCTTCTCAGTGTATGCCCACTGCCCCAGTTTACTGGAGACTTTTGGCAACATTTGTTTACCATGCTCTTGGTCTCGTTCTTTTTCTAAAATAAAAGTTGGCTTCCTTGCGTACTGCTCAGTGCAGACTTTGCTGCTTCCTTCGACGGTACTTTCTTGTTACGAGCTACCAATCTGACTCCTCCTACTTCCTGGTTACCTCATGGTGTAGCGTTAATGTTGCTGGTAATAATCAATATATCATCTTATATGATACTGATGAAATTCTCTATACTTAGTATCATGGTGGTATTTTTTCCAATTCATTCACAAGCAAAATGTCATAAATGATATTCAATTGCCGAGCATAAAACTTCTGAGTGCTGTCATATACCTGATTCTTTGTATAACTAGATATGAAACTGTCAAGGAAACTTAACAAAAGGAAATACTGCTGATGAAACACTTAATCTGAAAAAAATCTTAAAGAAGGACAATTTTTAAAAAGATAATTGGAACAGGTTGAAGTAAGGCAATATTGAGCTTTAAGCAGGTGTTGCTGCAAAATAAATGATAGAGTATACCTTTGACCTCCTACACAAGTCTTTCAATTTAGAAACCATGCTCAATTTCCTGTTTCCCCACATTCTCTGGTTCTCATATTAGCTGTCCCGCCATTCACTTCATACCCATTACTTACCCTCTATACCACTTCTCATGCCTCCAAATCCCCATTCTATTCATCCTCAAACTTTCCCCCCCCTCCTCATTCATCTTCTCTCTTTACCTGAACATTTGTACCCAGTCAACCCCTCATTTACTTCTTCTTCCCATTATGCACCACAATGTTCATTTTATTTATTTATACACAAATTAAAAAACAAACAAAAACAATGATTTGACAAAGGCAGTTGTGGGGTTCTGTTTTAACTTTTGCAAATGTAGACTTCCAATGAAATATCAATCTCCCCCACTCAGTCTGGTGCACTAAGTATATCTCTTAACATCTGGATAGCTTCCACTTAATCAGTAACTTCTCTCACCTCTGCTCTCAAGCTGGTTTTATTTTGAACAACAGTCAATTACAGATCATCCCTGTGGGTTGAGCAAAAAGCATTGATGCATTTGCAATGAAATTGAGTTGAATATCTGATCTGCTTTCAACGAGAGTTTTTGACAAGACAAGGTATTTGTGCAAATGCAGGGGATCCACTTCAGATTATCGGGGATAATCCTAAATTCATGAGATCTCTGGGGATTCAGTCCAAAAATTTCTGCTCAGCAGCATCTCTTTAAATGATGATGTCATTTGTATTGTATTTGATGCATCTGCTGGCTGAACCTGCATGAGATCAGTTAGGAAATCCACCGACTGCTTGTTCATATAAAAAGCTGGCGGAGTTCTGTCAGGGGCTGCGTCACTGAAATAGTGGACCCTCTTACCACTGCAGAAGTTGGCACAGGTTTATCTGAGGCGTAGAGTCTAAGGAACCTCCAGTCTTCACCTTTAACTCCCGCAAGGGGGTAGTGGGCTTTGTGGCGAGAGACTCCCAGGTCGCAGCCTTCAGGCTCACCATCCGCAGGTGGTAGCTGGAACAGGGACACGTTCAGATGCAGAATACTGGAATAGACTCAGGAGCACAGGTACAGGATAATGGAAACTGGTACTGGGACAGACTCAGGAACACATTCAGGACAGTGTGTACTGGTACTGGGGAATACTCAGGGACGGGAACAGAATAGTAACGTTAATACAAACTAGCAAGGACTATAAACTAGT
Source organism: Pipa parva (assembly GCA_019650415.1). Lineage (NCBI taxonomy): Eukaryota > Metazoa > Chordata > Amphibia > Anura > Pipidae > Pipa > Pipa parva. The sequence goes on along the minus strand of WMED01019442.1, from coordinate 4,815 downwards.
CGGGACCTTCATACATAATACTCAGGCAAGGAACTGCCTGAGAAGACGGTTTTAAACTCCATGCCGGCTACAGGGGAGGGACCAGCGTCATTGCTAAGCAATGACACCTATCATTCAAAACCATGACGGCAGCCGCCCGCGCACAGAGCACTTCACAGTGCGGGCAGCAGAAGGAGGAGATGACGCCGCAGGAGCGTGGACCAGGTATGTAACAAGTTCTCTGAATCACAATGACTAAACTGACCATAATCAGCCGACTACGGCAATCCAATAGCTTAAATCTCTGATATGTAAAGGCATATCTCTATTCACATGGACCTTAAAGAATATGATAACATAATTACTAAGTATAAAATGATTCACCTTGATTCTGGTCTAGTCAATAATAGGACTCAATAATAGGAGTTCTAATATTTTATTGTATTGTTCTGTACCATTAAAACTCCTATTTTATCTGAGTGATATATTCATTAGGCTGAGTCAAAGAAACTCGGCTCTTAAGGAACAATCATCTAAATATCTACAGCAATGCTTACAACAGTCATTAACCACTGCATACAACTTTTTCAAACAAATGCAAACGCAGAGCACAGAAATCTTCAAGATAACTGGAAACCCAAATTTACTCAAAGAAACATTTGTATAACTAACATGACTTAATTTACATAATATTTATAACACACGCTAACACAACTATAATGCTTTATTCACCCCTCTACTTTATATCCTATTATCCTATAGATGATCCATATAAACAAGAGCAGAATAGGAAGCTGTATATAATCCATGAAAGCTTTCTATTTATATAGCATTTCTAAGAGAGTTTAGCATTACATCATTTTTTCACTCATTGCTCTTATTATGTCATAGACATGTTATCAATTATTTTTTACTTAGAATACTTCTTGTTATAGTCTCATTGACGCTTCACTTTTTATTAAATGATATTTACAGTTTCCTTTTCAATACTCTCTAAGCCTTATTTAAAAATATCTTGCCTCAAGGATCCAATTTCTATCTTTCTTTATTCTTTCTTTGCAAGTTATTAGACTAGGAAGAAAGGAGATATCCACTAATAAGAATTGCTGCAGCTTGTATAACCCTAGCTTTTCTTAAACATAAATGGCATCTTAATGCACTTTACGTTAGAAAATCTATGTAAAAGTTGCTTGCTGCTCTGTATATCCCATGCTTAAATATTACAGGTTATAGAAATGTATCTGTTTCCAAATCTTTTTCAACGTTATCTTTTAATTAATACTGTGTTCCTGAGCGTGCCTACACTGTAGGGTGTAACTTCCTGCCTCTTGACCAGTTAGAATCTGCAGCAGTGGCTGATATGTAAAGCTACCATCGGTGGACAAGGACCATAGCTTTTATAGAATTATTAAAGGATAGCCAAGGTTAAGGATGTTATTGAAGGGACTTTGATTTTAGCAAGTGACTTTAATACTCCAATTGAACCACTTATGAAAATTTAGCACTACTAAAAACCCTTAAGAGCAAACAACAGGCACTACATTCCCTTCACCTGATGGACCCATGGAGAACATTGTGTACCAACAATAAAAGACTACACACTCTTCTCCAGTAAGTTTGGATCCCCCGGCACTATCTTATACACTGCTTATATTATATATTTTCCAAACCTTACCATAACAAGAAAAAGGGAGGTCTGCGACTTCCTGAATTTACAAAATGCTATCATACTACAGAATTCCATGAAAATGCTAAACTGTATATTTTAATACAACTGCAGAATTCATATTTACTACATTTATCTTGGATAGTCAAGGCTCATTGGCTTGTCATACACACAGACCACTCCTTGTTAATTGAAATGTTTTATATCTTTATAACTTACGTTAGGTTTGTGTACTGACCTTTCACTACTAAAATCATCTGGATGGCTTTTTGGTAAAGGATAATCCCCAATGAATTCACCTGTTAGATCAGAAAAATTTGCTGGACAAAGCCAAACAAATGACCAGTTATAGGAGACCACGCTAAAATCTCCCAACCCACTCATTTTAATGATTCTCTAGGGGGTTCAGCAAAACTAGGTAGGCTTCTTTCCAAATTTGAATTTCTTAAAACATTCTCTTGTTTCTATTATTTTTCTAGTTATTGCGAGTTGCGACCATTTTTTTGCTTTAAAATGAATTTATCATTTTTCTCTTCGGCTCCTAGCACTTAGTTACATATTTGTTCAGTTCCTGCTAAAATGCTCTATTGCATTCCCAATCTCACATTAATAAAAGGAAACAATATCTTTTCTTCTTCATTGCACTGATTTGCAATGTTGGGATATCCGCAATTTTGATAGTAGCAAGCACATATAATATTATACTGTTATATTGTTATAGCTACTGTACCTTTCTGTTATTATTTGTTAAAAAATTTGTTGTGTTAAAACTAATATGAACTAAAATAAAAATGGTTGATGAGAACATAAAAGACATTTCGGCACCCTCTGAAGCTAGCAGATAAATGGTTTATTCTCCAGCTGTGAAATGCATTCTTTACTGTTATCAAGAATATTTAGTAACATGTTGGTACAGTTGGATCACTATTATTAGTATTATTGATAGGCTGTGACCAATCCTTACTCATGTAGGTCAGTAAACAGTTATATCAACAAACAAACAACTTGGCATGGGTCTGTTAAACATTTTAGATGAGGCTATTCATTTGGCAGTGGAGGCAAGATTTGACACTATCATTAAAAAGATATTTAATCCACCTTCAGACTCCATCTAGTACATGCTGATTCCTTGAGTTTTTTGCAGTATAACTGATAAAGGATATTACTGTATGTAGATAGTTGCCTTCCCATGAGATGCTCAAATTTGTGCTCATATTATTAAGAATTCAGGAATTTTTTCAGTAGGTTATTGTAGCAAATAGCCAGCGTATCCTCTATTCTACAGTGGGGGTGGATGGTGCTGATAAATCTTGGTGTTCAGAGCCTAAGTCCCAGTCTTCACCCTTTAACCCCCTGCAAGGTGGTATGGACTTTGCTGTGAGGAAACCCCGAAGTCGTGACCTTCATAATAAACCCCACCATCCCCAATTGGTGGTATAAAACAGTGTTATAGAAGCTCTGGAGCAGCTGAACTGTAACTCAGGATAACAATAGACACAAGGATCTGGCAGCTAAATATAAGGTGACACTTGATACAATTGGTGTATATATGAAAATAACCTGTGCTGACTACAGGGAGGCTATGGACAGCAAGGAACTGCACACAGTGTCATCAAATGAGACTGGACAGACACAATCACAGTGTGACACAAAAATGTTTTTTTAAAGAGATTTTTGTTACTTTTTTTTTTTTTACACTGAAACCACTGTAACACTATAGTTAATCTGCTGCCATTAACTCTACTTTAGCACTTTATACCCAGACTAGCAGCAAGACAGACACCAGGGGCAGGTCTCGCTTGTTAGATGGAGGGGTTCATGTGCAGCGAAACAGTATATGATTTGTGTGGTGCACTTATTCCAATTAATAAAGTAACCAGGAGCAAGAGGTTCTTTAGCATAAAACAGACACCCATATTTATTGAACAGGTTAAAGGCAAAGTAGTACTTAATAGTCTATTTATCCAGCTCAAACACAATCATATCATAAGGCACAATTCAATAGAGAACAGTTTCAATGTATAATTACCCACAGAAGATCAGTATGTATATCAGCACAATGTAAGTTCCAGGAGGATTCTGGTAGCTTCCATTTCTGGATGGACCTCTCAGGGTTGTCTTCTCCTGGAAACACCAGGCACCTGGACCCACTACAATCCTGTTGAGGTACTGTGCTACCCAGATAGATAGGCTAGCCTGAATACTCTCACCACTAAACATGAGCTAGAACTTGGGATATTATCTGTACTTAATCCTTTTTGTAGAATCTTCTTCCACCATCCCAAGGAGTGGAGGTCCTACTGTTGCAGCACCATGTGGTCAAAGGATAAAGACCCACTTACTACTCAAGCTTATATTGCTTAGGGTGGAGCTAACTCACATCATAATTAAGGCAGACTAACACACTGCCTGTTTAAGGAATTCCACAGAAGAATGTTATCATAACACTGGACACTAGAGGGAGCTCCAAGAACACAAAATGGAGTCCCTAGCACATATAACTTAGTAAACAGTGGACAGGTATATATGAGGGAATAGATAGCTAAACTACTTACCAAAATATCTACTGAAAGGGGCGTGCAACCACTTACCAAACAAAAAGAAGTCATCACTTTACAGATGATAGTATTACTTTAAGGACGAGCTAATATAGTTTATGTAAAGACACTGCAGTAAATTCTGCTGGTAATTAGGCTTTGCAGTCACATGTGAATAACACATTATAAATCTGTCATTTCAAGCAGAAATAGTAATTTACAACATTAATAATGCCTTAACTACATTTTTACATCTCGCTAATGGCACCTAGAGTTAAACAAATTATCAGATGTTTCAAAAACAAACACATTTTTAGTGTTTCCAGAGGAGCAGTTTTCATCTCCTTTTATTGTGTTCATTCGTTTCACCCTTATTTCCTCCCTGCCAGTGATTTTCCCCAGTTTTCTCTCTTTTGTTCATTATTACACATATTTGAATCAAGAAGGTTAATAAAATCCATTTAACTGTTTTCATACTTGTCTGATGAATGTATTTATCTGTATCTATATATCTTCAGACTTCCTCCTGATATCCTTTTGTGGATGTTTAACTAAGACTATTTATTGATAATGTTACATATCAACAGTCTCTCTAACATGTAAATACTACATATCAACAGTCTCTCTAACATG
>WMED01019441.1:0-12428 GCA_019650415.1 Pipa parva | reverse complement strand
CTCTCTCTCTGGCTCTCTCTCTGGCGCTCTCTCTCTCTCTGGCTCCCTCTCTGGCTCTCTCTCTCTCTTTGGCTCTCTCTCTGGCGCTCTCTCTCTCTCTCTGGCTCTCTCTCTCTCCCTCTGGCTCCCTCTCTCTCTGGCTCTCTCTCTCTCTGGCTCTCTCTCTCTCTCTCTCTGGCGCTCTCTCTCTCTCTGGCTCCCTCTCTGTAGGTTGGATGGTGGCTGAGCAGGTGGGAATGTACCGCAGTGGGGTAATACCAGGGGATCCTGCGGGGAAACAGCTGCTGGAAGGTAGCTCCCAGCTCTTTGGAGAGGTTTGGGGGAAAGCTGGTGGATTCTACATCATAAGGAGAAGCAATGTCAGGATGACGTCATGGCCGTGGGGGGGTGGAGTATATGTGACATCAAAAGGCGAGTGCGGAATAACAATGACACTGCAGCAAAACAAGGAATCAACTTCACGGAACAGAAACCCTGGAGAACTGGAGCGGGCGGGCAGAAAGCTAGGGAATGTCTGAATGAAGAAGAGATACTAGGCATGGGCTAGGGCTAGGGCAGCTCCCAGGAATACTAATGGAGAGAGAGGGGGCAGCTCCCAGGAATACTAATGGAGAGAGAGAGGGCAGAGATGCTGGTAAGAGGAGGGGTGTGCGCGCGGTGATTCAGGAGAGAATCCCTATTGTTTGAATGAATGAATGATGTAAATCCCCTGTGTCCATGTGCTGACATACGTGCAGTGTAGAAAGACCCCTCACGTCCCGGTCTCTTGCTGCCATCGGTTTCAGATGAATAATAGGGGGATAAATCTGAATAGAAAAGGTGGCTACATCCCTTTATTTTGTTTTTGTCCATACTTCTCATTGACAAACAGACGCAGCTTTAGACAATCCCATGGTTTGCTCAGTATTTATGCCTGGCGACTGTCCAATTCCCGCCCTGTTGATATTTACCAGCCATTTCCAGCCTGTTCTTATATAATGGGCAGTATGGTAATGTCAGGAAAAGTAGTCAATGCATCTTGACCCTGACATCAGCTGTTATCTCCTGTGAGATTAAAAACCACAACAGAAAACCTTACAAATGCCAAACCAGCAACAAAATACCCAAACCAGTCAAGTAAACTGCCACACCAGCACATAACCAAGGGACCAGCAAGGAATAGGTTAAAGAATTTTTTTTAAAAAACCCTTTGTTCCCAGTGGTGCAGCAGAGCAATTGGGCCCCCAGGGCTGTTCACAGTCACAGCTAATATTGTATGCAAGATCCCATGGAGCAAAGGGACATTAGATGTCTATCTACTCCATCTCCTATCCCATTCCCCAAAAAACCCAGTGGAATAGGGAGAAAACTAAGTAAAAACATTCAAGGGTCCTTGGGACCCCATGCCCTCACACTACAAGGATGCATATAACATGGTTCATGTCAATGGGCATCAGGTTAGGGAGAAGGCATGAGGTAATTCCTGACAATATTTGGATTCAAAAACCCCTGCATAATGGAGCCTAAAATTAAAGGGAGCCAAAGCCATTGCACCAGAATCCAGCCCACTCTGCATGGGAATGATGCTTTTTTTTTAAAATACATGAACCTGTATTGAGCCGGTTACTTAGCTTTTTACATTATTTTGTGTGCTGATTTTGGCTCTTTCTTTGAATTCCTTGTAACCAGGTATTTTCGCATACTTTATTGCTGATTTGGCTTTTTAACTCTTTGTTGCTGCTAAGAAGACTGTGTTTACTTTTTATACAAGCTGTTTTAGTTCGTTTACACTGTTCAAACTTATTTAACCAATTAATTAATATTGGAAAACTAATTGCAATATTTAATCTTTTTTTATCCAGATTTTTACCTGTCTTTTATATATATATATATATGGAAAACATTGTACTTTCTCAATCTTTATGAATATCCCCCATCCCTTACTATCAGTTGAATTAAGTAGTGTCTGTTTTTATGGTTTCCACATATTTTTCATATTTAGAATGGCATAATTATTAAGGTAAACTAGATGCCATTTAAGATTATTAAGCTGTAACTGGGCACCAGGTCATTTCAGCAGTTACTTCTCTGTCATAACCTAGTGCTCAGTACCTACTGGATGTCAATACATTGTGCCAGGCTAATGCTCTCTACGAAGTGCCCTAATAAAGAATAATTCCACTTTTTGAGAGAAAAAATAATAAGCTGTGCTTTTGTGACCAGTTTGCAAATGATTTTATTTGTTCTTGTACTACTCCATGTCATATTAATTGCTTGCTGCCCTGGCCAGACATAGAAAACGGCACTGTATTTGCAGAACAATAGTGTTTAAGTAAAAAAAACTTGCTCCCACTGTGTTTAAAGCAGCAAATGTAAATAAAAGCAGTTTGGCTTCTATGATTTTATCCTTTAAAGCTCAGTGCCATTTCACAGTGGTTTATTAATATCCACTTAAATTACAGGGTGGTAATTTATTAATGTTAAATTCCAATACATAGTACATTCTTTACAATTAAAGGTTTGTGTTATTACCATAACATTAGTTTCTGACCAGTCAACAGGAACCTAGACAGCATTAATGACTAACACACTAGTCAATATACATGGCACTCCCCCCTCCTCCAGTTAACAGAAATGGAAGAGCCCAATAAAAGGAGGAGGACTCTCTAAAACTGTAAAATCTGTCTGGTGCTGGGATTTCTAAGCAATCTGTATTCCTGGGAAGGTAAGTACCGAAGGGGTCAGTAGCTGTTGCAGCAACTCATGAATGTGGTACAAGTGAGTAATAGGTGCACCCAATCCCAGAAAACCTTGGCAACCAAATACTTTATACTAGTTCCCTGTATTCATTAAACCTGAACAAGAGAAAAGGGAAAATGTTATGTTAACCACTCTGTAGTACCCAAAACTAACACTAAATTAGGTTCTACTAATTAAATAAACATTTTTGTAAATTTATATGTATTTTTTTAACAATGTACCTTTACAAATCTTTTCTCTCTGTCATCTTCCCCGTCAGCCTGACTTTTCTTTCCTGAGTCGGATTGGGCGGGGCTAAATCATGATTGACATTATAGCTCCTCCAGATCCCTGCTAGATTGTGATTTAAGGGATCTGATTGGAGGAGCTATAATGTCAATCATCATTTAGCCCCACCCAACCCAATTTGGGAAAGAAAAGTCAGGCTGACGGGGAAGATGACAGAGAGAAACGCTTTATAAAGGTACATTTTATAAAAATCATATAAATTTACAGAAACATTTTAAAGAAAATAGCTGTAACACATCCCCCCTAAGACTCTGAGGGAAAATAGGGTCAGTGAAGTGTGCCAAAATATTTTCTCCAACCTTTCAACTCATCAGCTGTGTATGAAGGATTTAAATGCAACTACATGCACTTTCCATGAAAGCCAGAAACTGTTGCTGTAGCAGATGCCAATGTAAACTGCCCAGTAAAATTCCATTCAAATTTAGAGGAGCAAATTGACTCCTGGAGACAGATGAATGCACCTTTGCTCTGCTGCCCAAAAAGGAATATATTCAGTTTTGGAGCTTAAATTATTTTTATTTTATTTTTTATTATTTATTCATTCTTATATAGTGCTACTATTTTACGCAGCTCTTTACAGAGATTCATCATTTACTTCAGTCCCTACCCCGTGGAGCTTACAATCTAGTTTCCCTATTTTGTCACACATACAGATGTATGTTTTTGGATTGTGGGAGGAAACTATTTTATGATAGGCAATAAGAAAAAAAAAATTGTTATGGACAAAGCAAGTGGCTTTGCTACAACAATAGCAGTCCCAGAATGTTGAGCTTTTGCCACGACAACACAAAAGGCGAAATTTATTAAAATCGTTAAAATTATCGAGATCGCGATATCGAACGGGTTTTTACTGATATCGCGATATCGAAATTCAGACAGACTATTGATTTCAATGGTCCGTCCGGATATCGATATCGGCAATATCGATATCGCGATATAGGTAAAAAAAAAGTTTGATATTGATGCTATCGCTTTTAATAAATTTCGCCCTAAGAGAGAGTTTCGCAGACCAGAGGATGAAGATCTGTCATCAACTTTTGATTTTAGCCTTTTAAGAACTGTTCTTAGAGTGGATGTCTCAAATGAACAGATAGCCACTCCTAAGGTTCTTCAGGAAATGAGCAGAAAGAGAATTTTTCATTGTTCTTAGAAGACTTAATACCTTCCAAGTGGCAGAAGGTAGCCAAGTCTATTTCATTGTCAGTTTTTTCTTCAAGGATTGTACCCTTGTAAAGGGGAATGCTCTGACTATGAATCTGGCTTTTAATCACCTACCAATGAAGACTACATTACCTACTAATGACTCGACAATGTTAAAAGATCCAAAAGATAGGAGATTGGAAGATGAATTTACAAAACATACTTCAGCTTTCTAGAGCAGCCTATAGATCAGTAGTTGCCTTAATGTCTGTGGCTATGAGGCTTATGTCACTCTGACTTGATGAAATTAATGGAGCTCTTTGGTGGGAGGGGGACAAAAATTAGGAATGAATTGGCTAAATTAAAAAAAAAAAAGGCAAATTTTATCGGAGGCTTCAGTAGACTTAACTCATTAGTCACATGCTCTGTGGCCATATCAGTGTCACATGAGATGCCGTCTCAATGAATATCTACATCTACTGGGGACAACAGAGAGTTATTGCAGCCTCCCCTGTAAAAATTCCCAGCTTTTAATCTTTACTCTTTATGAAAGAAAACAAAAACTTTTGCCTTGTAAAGTACATGATTCCCACTACTGCATGTTCCTCAACTCCATGCGCAGCCTAGGTGCACAATCACAATCCTTCCCCTTTTCTGCAGCTTCCTAGCCCTCTAAGGCAATCGTAAAAAAAAATTTGACTCTTGTGCAGTGAGGGGTGCACACAAAGAAGTGATTCAGCTGGTTCTACAAGAAAAGATGTTTTCAGGAGGTTGGAGGTCCATCCCACACTAAGCAGAACTAAATTCCTTCACCAGGACAAAAAATTCAAGATAGAAGACATCTTTGCAATAGATTTGTTGGAACTGGTAGGAAATTGGCTTCTGCTGATAGATTTAATAGAAGCTTATCTCCATGAAACATAAGTATTGTCTGCGTTTTTTCCCCCACAGTGGATGGACATTTCCACTTAACTATCTTCTATTTGGACTTCAACTTTTAGGGGGTTATTCTCTAAAGTCCGAATTGCCACGTAAAGGTGTGAATTCGCCAGCTAAAGACCGTCGCATTAGACTGTTACTGTCTCAGTCACAACTTTACAATGCTATGGAAATCCGCTGTTTGAGAATTCGACAGTCAAATTCAGACTTAAAAGAATAACCCCTTAGTTCTTAGTAGTTCTTTTGGCAGTTCTCTGTTATTGCATTATCCTCATAGAAAAGGATTCAGCAACATTGTTGCTCCACAGGATAGTGATAATCTAATGTTTACAAAGCCATTTTGTGTGTAGTTAACATGTCCCATATTTTTTACTGATATAGTCTTTTTTTTCTTACTGGCACATAAAATTTTGACTTTATTTTTACAAACTGTGAATAAATTTCTGGTTGGAAACGCTGCCTGGTACAGGATATGTGTCTGTGATCAAAAAAACCCAGGGTAGGTTCTTTTTCTAAATTCAACCAGGGAAACATTTTAACAAGTGCCCCCAACTCTAACTATCTAAGACACTCTGTTCCACAGGAACTTGCAGTAAAGCAGCAGGAATGGGGGTTAGAGATAGGGCAAGAGGCAGTTCATTTGACCTTTTAGGGCCCCCTCACTGCCTGGCATAATTCTCCTACCTCACAAAATACATGGGCAGCAGGCAGCTGATAGCAAGTCTTGCCCGTCCCTACAAACAATTTGTGTTAAACATAATATTAACACCCAACACCCACATTCCACTAAGCAAAGGAGTTGAAATGAAAGGAAGGGGGTCCTCTTTCACAGAGTGATTCTATGGAGAGAACCCTGCATGGTTGGGGTTGTTGCTGGTCCCTTCACTGGTTTTTTGTTGGATACTGGGTTTCTTAACTAGTTTGTTGTTTTGTTAATTTTATCTTAATCCCTTTCTTTCTTGATCTAGGTGAGATCATGAACTAGTTTGTGAACTTAACTGAAAAATGTATATTTAATCTGAACAGCATTGAACCAATTCACTCATCTCTAGTTTTAGCCAGCAGCCTTATACACACTTTACAAGCCCTGGTGCAATATATGGCATTGGCATTAGCCAGACTGGTGGGAGTTTTTAATGTAACAGATATCTACAATGGGCAAGTAATAAGATAACATGAAAGTCATGTTTATTTTTCAAGGTATGACATTTTTACTGTATAGTAGGGCTATCATTCTGCTAATAGAAGCTATTATATATAGTGGCTTGTTAGCTGTTCCTACCAGTACTAAAAGTGTTTCATTTGAAAGTGAATTACAGATTTGTATTGCTCTGTATTAGAAATAACTACCATGCCAATTCAATTTTTTCTGCTGTTAATGGACCTTTAAGCCAAGGCCCTCCATAGACTGCACCTTTCATGTAAATATGCAAATCTTTTTAACATGATATATTAATTTTTTCTTATATAACCAGTCACTATTTAACTGGTGGCAAAGAAATTTAGAGGAAGTAAATGCTGAACAAGGAATGGTTTTCCAGCTTCAGTATCAAGGGTTAGGTCTCACAAAGTAAGTCAGTTTCCCAATGACTCAAAGTATATTCTACTTGGGCAGGAGCCATCTTGGACAGCAGTGACCAATGCTCCAGCACAACAGATTTGCAATACGGGAGGGGGTTAGTCTTCTTTTCACACCTTTCTTATGCATTCTAAATTGAATCTTAAAGTGGACCTGTCAGGTCCACTTAACAGACTTTTTTTAGGAAGCAGGAAATTGTCTTAGCTGAATGTTAAAAGCATTCAGCTAACACTGTAGTAAAACAATAAAACTCCCTGCTTCTTGAATGGGGCTAAAAGGATGACTGACATTAAAGTTCCTCCAATCAGATCCCTTATGATCTAGCAGGGATCTAATTGGAGGAGCTATAATGTCGATCATTGTTTAGCTCCACCCAACCCAACTTTTGATTCAACTCTGGCATCGGAGCAGAAAAGAAGCAGGGAGTTTGATTGTTTTACCACAGTGTTAGCTGAATGCTTTTAAAGTCTGTTAAGTGGATCTGACACTTAACACCCTCATTTTCTACTGCGAATGCGCCGACTGTGAATGCGCCAACTACAAAAAATCATAAAACGAGGAAATTAAATATTTCTAGCTTATACTGTGTCTTATCTTTGTTCTATTTATTCAATGGGAAATGGGTTCCCTTGGTAAACCACATTATTTTTGATGACTTGAAAATTGGCAATCTAATCTGAATGAGAGACTTTCCTTTTATTGTGATACTTGTCCTTGTAGAAGTACAGGTAAATAAATATGACAAAAATACGGGTAGTTTGTGGGTTAAGGAATAGGAAACAGAATATAAAGTGACAAGAGACATAATAGCAAGGAGGAAGATTTATGCAAAGCAACATAAGGTGACTCATTACAGAGCTGCTTGTTTTGTTGGTGTCTCATTTAGGTGTTTTTGCTTTCACTGTGTTCTGTCACACATACATTGGCAAACAGACATAGTTAGACATCCCCCACAGTAACTACTGGCAGTTGAGCAAATCACTTAATAGAGATATGGTTCTATAACAGAAACATTGACGCACTACATAGTAACATAAACTAATAGCTGAGTATATGGGTACATATGGAAAACAGTGAAATCAATGGTAGATGTTTCATACACAGGAGTTTAGAAGTTTGCCATTGTTTTAGAATTTTGTTACAGGTAAAGACTTGTTCAGTGATGACAGGTAGGTTTACATGACTATAAGTCGTGATACAAAGGATCTGCCAAAACCAGCCAAAATACCAATAACATGAATGGTTGCAGGTCCTGTAATCAAGGAGACCTGCCAATCATTGTTAATGGCAGATTGCAGTTTTTTTTGTTTGTATGCATGATAAAATTGCCTCTATCTCATGGCTATAGAGAGACGGTATCATAGAACCAGGATAAGCAGCTGATTTTCTGGCCCATGGGAAGAAGAGTCCACAGCCACCACCCCAAATGACTGCTGGAAACTTCCACTGGGAGGCAAAGCAGTTTGCACAAGGACCATACATATGTATCTACACTTATGGGTGTTAGAAAATGTGATTGGGGCATCCATGAAATGCCTAAAACAAGACTCTACCATACAAGATGTACATTGGTTGTACTACACAAGGGTGTACCAGTGACATCTGCAACCAAGCACATATCCCACACAGGACCTGGATGCTCTGCTGTCCCTGCAAATCACCCATACTTCCCCTAACCCCCCAAGTTCCCAAAGGGAGAACAGTGGAAGGTGCATGCTGGGAAAGCGTTGGACCCTGTATGTTCCCATATTTGTCTACACAGCTCACTGTAACTAGTGCTGATGGAGCCGAGGGCAGTGGTGTAGGAGAAGGGAGCACTATTTAACTCACTTGCCTTGCCGGAATCCACTCAGCAGTAGCTAAATGGTACTACATGTCTGTATAAATGTGTAGGCATGCATGCCTCAGCATCACACAGCTGCCTGTAAAGAATCATAATGTGTCACTGTATTTGTATTCAACATGTGCCTTATAAATGAACACAAAGAACCCATTACACACAGTTTGGCTTGAGAGAGAATCATTGCTTTGCCACTGCTCAACTCTGTCTGTCTAATCTTTTTTTTTCGATGTTTATTGTCCTTTCAATTCTTTCTGAATACACTGCAGAGGCTGAATATGCAGAAAGGAAAGCAGGACATATAAGGACAGATTAAGTGAGAAATATTCAGTCTACTTACTGTTTGATACTCATTATCTGTGTATGTTAAATACAGTGAATCTAGGCATCTGTACCATTCTATCATGAACATACCTTCCCCTCTGAAACACAAACATTCTTGTTTTTTTTTTTTTCTGCTGCAGATTCTGCAGGAAACTGAAGACTCTGGGGGGTAATGTAAATAATTCAGCTATGGAGACTATAGACTGAAGAAAAGAAGAGTGACTGAGGTAGAATATACCATATAAATATTTAGAGGAGATATGGAAGAAAGACAGACAGAGATAAAAAGAGATGAGAGGGAGGAGAGGGATGGACTTTGGAAAAAGCGTGGGTGTTAAATAGTGAGAAGGAAACAGAATATGAAAGCAGGGGATGAAGGTGAGCTGTGATAGAGAATAATTTAGTGAGAATAAAACAGGATTTTATTATGGAAATAAAGCATTTTGTTATAACTGCACATTCTAATCGGTGACCACTACCCACAATGCATGCCATCCCAATTATTACACCTACAGATAGAAGTCAATTAATGATTCAGAAGAGATAATCCACCCAAGAGAGATAATCTCCCTGAAATATTAATAACATCAGTTTGGAGGAGATGGTAAGTTGATTAGTGCACCCTCTGGTCACAGTTTGCTATGTGCAGTTTTATATAATGTACAATGTATGTGTGTGCAGGGTAATAATTACAGGGAGACCATTCTCCGTGGGGCCTGGAGGCACCACTGGCCACAAATTATCTTACAACAAACAGAAATAAACCATGTGCTATTCAGTAACTGATGCACAAGCAAGTGAGATTTAGGGTTTAGGCCCAGGTACAACATCTGCTTCCCCAGCAGAACTGCACCTAAAAAAGAGACCTGGGAACTGGGTGCAGGAGTTGTAACAATGAACTACTGGAGAAGGTGTTGAAGAAGAATGTCAGTTACACCACTGTTCCAGAAAACAGAACCTCTATTATGACACTATAAACATGTAAGTGAGCTGTACTTGTTCATCTCATAATGAAAACCAGGGACATATTTACCCCTAAATAGCACTTAAATGCTGAATCATGATTAGCTCTAATCCAGTGTAATACTGTTTAGGCATGGGGGAATCCCAATGGGTACTCCAACTGCAGCATTATGGCATATATTTGTGAGTAGTATAAAGCAGATAGGGTTTTGTTGATATAAAAAAAAAAAAAAAAGTTTGGATACAAGAAAATTATAGGGACTGAAGAAGAGAAGTGAAGAGACAGGAAGAAAATATTTTTTATAAATTGGCTTCTCTTGTTTCCTGGTGAGCCCCAGCACTTGGGTCCAACATTGAGGCCATACACAGCAAAGCCTTATCTGACCTGATCTGGACACAGATTGTGAGCTACAGGCTGTCACAGGGACTGAAATAAACACAACCAATAGCAAAGAGTATGCATAAACACCTGCACTTGTTTTGTACTAATGGGCATGAAGAGCAAAAGTAACTGGGAGTGCAGCCATATGTGATTTGACAGCTCATACAGGCTTTCTTTGTTACTATTATTTAAGATTTAAGCATATTGTGCCTATATCTGCACAGCTTGGCAATTTCCATAATGCAAGAGTTTTCTCCTATGATAGGGTAGAACCCAGGAGTTAAAATTGGTCAGACCCAACAGTAATTTTCTTGTGTCTCAGTTTTGCATCATTTTTGCTTACCTACTTTCCATTTAGCATACCTTCCAAGAGTATTTTTTCCATTAAAACGGCACTGCTAAATAAGTTATTTCTTTTGCAAAATATACTATTTACCTTCAGTGGTTTTGAATTTATACTTACTTACCTACAGATGCTAATTCCCTTCAATGCACCTCCTCTTCAGCTGGAATCCCCCATCAGCAACTTGATCATCCGGCTTGAGAACGCAACAACAAATCAGAAAAAAGCAGGATTTAGCAGCCTGAGATTACACAACATCTAGCTTCTGTTTGAATTTCCAGATTACCAACTGAGAATCTAAAGAGAAATAAGGAGCTTCATTAATTAACAGGCTGTACATTTGAAAAGGAAGGATGAAAATTAATGATATATATTGCAAAATGCATAAATTTAATATTTCTGACTTAACTATTACTTTGTCAGGGAATTAACCCAAAAAAGCTTAAAGGAGAAGTATAGTGCCGATATAACTGGCCACATACATAAAAAACTCCTTTATACTAAATCAATCGCTAACACAAATAGTTAAAAAAAAGTTTAGTGAAGAAATAAAACTTGCCTTTTGTTTCCCTGATTAGTTTTCCTGGGAGCCAATATTTTATCCTCCCCCCCATTCCATCTTGCAAGTTGGGAAACACAAGAAGAAAAAACTGCCTGACTGCTATTGATTAAGCAGTGTGCTGACCTTTAGGAGTCATCCATCATTCTTGTTTACATTTCTGCACCGTGTGGAATGCACGAGATTACAGAGGGAAAGCTAACTTGTGCACAAGTGTTACATTACACATTAGGCAAAAATGTTAAAATGTCCAGGGGAGGATACCTTTTCATGGAATTCTGGCAGGTACACATCACACACATTTCCTGGTGCAGAAGTTTTCTAGTGCTGTTTAATAAATCATCCTGCTTTACATGAAGCAACTACTGGGAAGAAACTCTTCTGATTAAGGTATAGTACTACATATGTAAAGATGTAATCTGACTATAATTTTCTTTTAATAATTCCTGTAACCTAATCAGAAGCTTGCGAGTGTGCATTTTCACAAAATACTGTGGTTATTGGAATGTCTACTTACGGGCTACGCAAGGTTAAGGATATGCTCTCATTTAACATCCCTGATTGAGGCAAAAGACAGAAAACAGTGCAGGGAACAAAAAGAAAAACGTAAGGTTAGTGTCCCTATGTAGAGTGTAATAGGGGTATTAGTATCAGTAGAGTGTTGCACCATGTTAGCCATAGATATAAGCAGAGACAAGTTGAATATTTTATTGGCTAACTCAATAAATTAGAAAAGCATGCATTTTCCAATGCAGTTAGCCAATAAAAGGTATCACATACTTTATATTCTACTTGTCTCTGCTTAGGGGTATTAGAATGACTTCACCAGCAAAACTTAATGTGTTCATGCACACTATAAGGGAGATATTTCTAAAAGTTTCTGCTGATTTATATAGGATCGAAAACAACTTTTTGACATTAAAAAATGCATCACAAAGTGACTTTCTACTTGTCACTAAAAGCTTTATTAAATAAGCAATACCAGCAAAATAAGCATTGAAAAACTTTTAAATAACCCTTATAAGAAGGGGTCTCAAACTCATGGCCCATGGGCCAACTGCGGCCCACGGGACACTAGTTTGCGGCCCCTGGTCCTGCGCTCCACCAGGCGGTTTTTTTTCGCTGGTGGAGCGCTGGATCTGGTACAGAGGGAGTCCTGGCTGACTCCCTCCGTGCAAAGAGGAGGGCTCCTCTGACCCGATCGGTCACAGGAGCCAATAGGAACCCAGAAGCGCATGTGATCAGCGCGTCTGGATTCCTTCTCCTGTAATGTGCTGCCGGCAGCGGGAGCAACAGCACACACTGCTGAACTCTTCTGGGGGATAAGTAAGA